>JAODUP010001387.1:0-61544 GCA_025642065.1 Paralvinella palmiformis | reverse complement strand
ACAAACCAGGCCACATCTAAATTAATTAATGTTATTGATGTTGATAATCTGAGAGTATAATTGAGTGGTCTGTTTACCTTGGGCCATTGTCATATCTTGGAAATTAGACAGAATTCCAACCCTACCCTGAAATTAATATTCCAGTTCAGTGTTCTAACTACTGCTTTATTGGAGTACACTAAATAATTTGTCAGAGAAAATAGACACAGCTTTAGCACTATCTCATATATTGTATGAGGGGGTGGTCGTGTGAGAGATTTGTCTTATAGTCAGTAAGTTGTGACTTCGTTTCGCCTATTATAAATGTTACGGTGCGGAAAGCCGCCAAAATATGTTTGTAACCATTTAAGAATTTAAACAATTGAACAGAAGATCAAAGACAGCACATAGAGAACTATAATAAGAGAGGATTTTTCTATTAGTTACGTCAACTTTGCAAAGGTTATTTATATTTGACTAGAAAAAGCTCGATTAAACACTGTTGAATGTTTATTAGAGGATATCTTTCCGCGGCGCACAATTAACATTGAATTGGAGGCCAGAACAGCTGCTTCTCAAGTAAGATTTTTAATTTGATTTGTTTAATATTAGCTTGTTTCATTTTATAGTTTCCAATTACCATTGAATTGGGGGGCAAACAGCTGCTTCTCAAGAAAGATTTTTAATTTAATTTCTGTAATATTAGCTTGTTTCATTTTACAGTTTCCAATTACCATTGATTTGGGAGCCAAACAGCTGCTTCTCAAGTAAGATTTTTATTTTATTTCTGTAATATTAGCTTGTTTCATTTAACAGATTTTTACCTTCCGCATTCCAGCCCATTCTACCACTCACTACCACTAAATCGGGTTTATTTAACCAATGACAGAATTATTACAGAAGATTGCAAACACACCTACTAAATCCAATCTAATAATATATATAATATATAATAATGTGTGTTTATATAGCTCCAGAACCAGGTCACCCTGTTCTGAGGCGCTGTACAGTATTATTATCACAGACTCAGACCTGTTTCCACCCTACAGACATCTCAACTCCCAAGGGAGCATACAACGCATGCTGCCGTTATTGGCGCAAAGCATTACTCAAACACATAGCCATCGCGTCCTGTCAGGTACTCATTTTTTTATGGATGAGTGAACCAGACGCCACCTGACAACATTGCAGCTCCCGGAGATTCGAACCCGCGACCCTTCGATTACTGTGCTATCTTGCTACATAAAGGAAAAAACTTTCCTATAGGAAAATTACCTAATCTACTTTTCCCCGTTTTCTCCATTATTGTTGAATTATCGAATGTTCATCGATAGCACTCCGATAAATCAATTTCCTTATTTCCAAATCAGTTCTTCAAACAAACATGATTGTTTACAAACGAAAAGGGGTATCTGTTTTATACTTGGTTTCCGTCTAATAATATAAACAAGACAATATTTCGCCCAATACGCTCCTTCTTGAGCACTAAGGATTGTGATGATGACTTTCCAGAATATAAAAGGAACCAGTCAATATCATCAAAAGTGGACCTCAAGACTGGTAATGGAGTCCTATAGAACTATGTGAATGGGGTCCTAGATTTATGTTAGAACGTTTTTACGACGTCTATGGAACGTTGAGTATAATATATGAAAGGAAGGATAAAGGTATTTCATGTTGTATGGGTTGTTTTGAAATCGAGAGATTTACGTGATTTTTCCTGCTTCTGATAATGAAACCACATTTAGTTTCCTGTCACTCCATATATATATATATATATATATATATATATATATATATATATATATATATATATATACATACATACAAAGTACATACAATACGTACATACAAGCCCTATATTAGGATTATTATACATCATTAAACAACCACCGATTCGTGTATGATTTAGGCCGGTCGTAAGTTATTAACCAAATGATACTCTTAGTCATTCCTTCTTTCCTTAGTAAAAGAATAACTTAGAATCTGACACACACAAACACCCACATACACAAACACACATCCACGATAATGGTTGACTGTCGTATACTGATATTTCTAATATTCTGTTGATGTGCCAATATCGATTACAGCTGCCTATTCTTCCAAAATGACAACATTTGTTAGACTAACAAATTTAAACCTCATAAGACAGCTACAATATAACATATTTGCTTCATATGACCGATCTTATGTTTCCAGACATAACAAGGACACTTCTAGTCAACCAACTAACCTTTAGTATGGTATAATGTTTTTTAATATAAGCACCAACGTAGACATGTCTAAATATGGCCATTGTGAAGTCCGACGTAATATCCACCAAAATAGTGTGCAATACAATTGGTTTGTAATTCTGTCAAATTTGATATCAGTATACTCATCATCGTATTAAAAAGAAAATTATATTCCCTGGTGCCCATAGCTGATTATGATGGGTTAACTATCTGGAGTGGATTGCACTATAATTGCGAATGTCGAAAACGTTCTGGAAAATAAAGAAATTGTGTACTCTCTGTTCCATAGGACATATTATTATGATACAGCATTTAGTGATAATAGAAACACTACAGTTATTGAGAAAGTATTAGAAATGTTGAAAAGGTCAATATAAGGTCACGACATGAAATGTATGTGTACGCTTACTGAACACGATTGATTAAAGATTCTAGCTAAAACACTCAGATACAAACACGAATATGGTTACTGGCCCCTCCAAAGTCTCAGCAGATAAATCGATTAATGCTGACCCCTTTCCATTAGTTGCTGCATTTCTAATATTTTCAAACTAATCACTAAACGGTGTATCAACATGAGTAGGCTCCGTAGAAACTTTTATGTAGCTAATGATAAGATTTTAAGGTTGGAACCTAAAGCGCCACGTTACTGATGATTGATTGAGTTGAGTTACTTTAGGTGTCTTGGTATCTGACAGAGGCTATAATTTAAATATCTATGCATCTCTTTGGGTTTACTGAGCCTTCTTTGGGTGACTGATGAATAACTTAATACTATTTCCAATCATCTCAATTTAGTTTTCTTTCTTCCAGCTCACACTCATAGAAAGTGTTTGTTTTATTCTTCTATTGTACACACATTCTCTAAAGATGGCTTTCATCTATTATTATTTTATAATATATATATGATGTATATATATATATATATATATATATATATATATATATATATATATATATATATATATATATATATATCAAATATGTCTTATCCAGAATAGCACTAACACAATATCAATATCAATATATATATATATATATATATAGAGAGAGAGAGAGAGAGAGAGAGAGAGAGAGAGAGAGAGGGGGGATAGAGGAAGAGAGATAGATGGTAGGCAGGTTTGTTAAATGGAGGAGGTAACCATTAGAATAGAGTCACTTAGCAACACTGAGTGAGGGGAGTTCGGTCTAGGGTGAGGCCACTGTACTGAAGAAACAATTAAAGCATGACTAGATGCAAACTGTGCATTCAAAAAGTAAACATAGGACCTGATGTGATAACACCCATGTATAACGCTATTTTCAAAATTGTTCCAGTAATAAGGCCTCCTAGTAATGGATGCTGTAGCAATGGCTTTGGCAACTGAAACAGAAATATAGCGACGAATACGGCGAATACCACAAATATGGAAGAAGCAGTAGTGACATGTCAGAGAAATAATTACGTTTTCTGAAATAAAATCACTATCACATCTAACACCAAGAATACGTACAGTCTGTGACGGTGTGATGGTATTACTAAGGATGTGCGTTGGGAAGAAGAAATGAGTACCTTTTGCTGCGTTCTCTGGCTGTATTTATAATAATGAAATCAATTTCGTCTGCAGTGAGATTACGTATATTATTTGTCATCCAGGTAGAGATATTACTGAGACAGTGAATTGGTCGAACCATTTACGGACAGAAAAATAGCAGCCTTTCCACGGAGGAAATACACTTATACAGTTTCAGAGTTGACTAGGATTTCAATCGATTGGACTGGAGAAAAAGCTTAAACATATAATCCCATGCCAGTCTTTGTACCATACTTTCCTAATGTATGCAGGATACCTTTAATATTGTAACGTGAATTCGAGATATACTCTGTAATATTTGAACGATGTTTAATAGATATGCGGTTGCACATTATGTAAGCATTTGACAAATTTTAAAAGATCCCAGTCGTCATGATGTTTGACAGCAAAAACGGTTAAAAATAGATGACATGGGAACTAGTAACTACAAAATAATACATAACGAATCGTGATTTATTTCTGCATTTAGTGGAGCTTGTGTCCAAAGTAAATGGTGTATTATTACAATGATGGGGTTGAGTGGTTTAGTGAGTATTGTAATTTTGGTTAGTGAACTGGGGATTGGCAAGTTACTGAAATACATATCTTTAAGGAGTTGGAAAGTCTGTAGTAAACGTAATCAACTTGTTTTCTACATGTTTAGAATAAACATGTTAATATATATTGATTAACTGCATATACTGTGATTTGAATAATCTTAAATGCTAAATTATCGATTATTTCAATCCTGAAAATATTCTTTGCCGTTTATCCACTCACCTTGTTATATATCAACTATAGCTACCCGTCACATAATGGCATTCATTATTTGAGACCAGTTTTAGTCTTTGCAAGAAGGAAATATTTCTAATGTTCGCGTCGTGTGATTGATTTCGCTGTTTCAGTCATAATACGGACACTTCTATCTTCCTTCACGAAACAACAGCTTCATGTCTGAAAACGACCTTAACATAATAGAATCTGATTTATTTCAAACTCCCCGCTAGAGATAAATCATTAGATTGACAAGATGGACGTGACAACCACTATACGCTGGCTAGCCTTTCTATTTATAACGTCGCTAAGAACACAGAACGATTTATAACGCGTGATGTGGGACTTCTAATGATCCAAGAAAATGGAGTTTCTTAAAGATCGTGGACCTCAGACTGGCTGGCTATATCCCAATGGCACTTGCAGGAAATTGCTCGACAGGGTATGGAAAGACGACAACAAGGTATAATTAATCTTGGGCTAAATTAGGTGAAGGTTGTCGCTAGGCGTTTTATTTTACTCGCTTTCCTTTTGGCCTACCGCTTCTCAGCTTCGGGATGAAATGATGACAGGATACTGGAAGGATGAAAAAGAATTAGAGACAAAAGCAGTCAAACGGGGAGACTAACACTTCAACTCCCACTGGAGTATGTATTCTGTTTTCATTTCCATGTGTAACGCGTAGATTGTTCAATTTGACTTTAACTAATGTCTAATTATCATATGGGAGATAATCGATTCCAATGCAAATCAAGATGCGCATGTAATAAATAAAAAGAAATGATTCATATTATACGATATAATAATAATAATAATTATTTTATAATAATAATGTATACTTATAATAATAATGTATATTTTTAATAATAACAATGTATATTTAATAATTCAAACTGGCTGAACAAAGAATATATAATATAATAATACCCTAAATAATATGCCTGTAAAAACCCTGTAAGTGATTTAAAAGATAATAATTTTCAAGAGACGACTCATTTCTAATATCTCCCGGCAAGGTATTCAACAAAGTGGGGGATGAACACTAAACGCATAATCACCGTATTATTTGAGCCGAAACTTTAGCACCTGAAGTAATATTTGACTGGATGACCTGAGTTTTCGTGAAGATTTTCTAATGGACACCAGTTCACACAGGTGTTCTGGCGCCATATCATTAATATATTTATAAGTTATTAATAAAGTCTTGAAATGGACACGATATAATCGTCTTTCTGTCCTTATAATGTTCAGTAACTGTAACTTATTATGGGAACTGTGTACGTTTTATGTTAGACTGTATATTAAAGATATCCCTGCATTCAAACGAAATAAATGTATATTAATATGTACTCGTTTTGAATTTAGATTATGTTATCTACAATGTAAGGCATTTCAAAATTACTTGCACAGTTAGTCACCGGAAGCATTTATTCTTCAGTTGGAGAACAATATCTAACAATATACAAATGATTACCAACATTTGTATCAATCGCAACCAAACATTTAAATATCGTTTGCTCATGCTCGTTGTGTTAGTTTGGGTAAAACTAGAACAGTAGACCGACACCCTTCTAGCGTTAGTAGTTCTCTATCGTCCAGTTTTATGTATATTGTATCCGATTATTTACAATTCTCTTTCCTTCTTTATTCCTACATATATGTATATCTATCTATCTATCTATCTATCTATCTGTCTATCTATCTATCTATTGTTATGTCTATCTTCCAAGATAACAGCTAGATGAAGGTTTTTCGAAAATTATGAAGTAGTTATCAAACGAGTATAAGAGACTGGAACCCGGAGACTAGTGGGAATCCCATTCTTGATGACAATAGTAATACTGGTGACGATGCTGATGATGATCTGCGAATAATAATCGGTCAACAGTAATATTATTGAATATATAATTATTTGAAATAGCATACCTGAGAATGTATTATCTGTGTTGATATGTCAATTTTATGTCAAAATTAGCACAAGTTGCACTTCAAACATTATTTAAACTCTACTGATACCACGTCCAATACAGATTTTGTAATTTGTTTTGTTGTTGCCACAATAGACAATTGTATTAAACGATCTCAGTAAGCGAACCAAGAAGTATTTTACCAAATTTATTAATTCCAAAGCAAGAATGAAAATCAATCTAACATAACCCGAATAGGGAATATGTCCTTTGTCGCTAAGATTACTTTTTGTAAATATCGTTGACTAACTCCACACACTAACTTAATTCTATCGATAAAGCTAACAAAAAAGATGATTATTTACTACAATGTAATTGTCATGGATGGAACAATTAACTTCGATGATTAGTGACCTAGAAATAATACGCGGCAAACGGACAGTAAAATACTAGTTCCATTTATGACCGCGTACACAAATTACACTTGAAAGTTAAATCGTTATCAGAAAATACTTCGCTGAGCTTAAATAATCTGACAGTCAGTACAATAATATTTGATAAATATTGCTGATGACGTCTCCCTAGGAAAATATCACCGTATCACAGGTAATGCTGGACTTCAAACAGCGGCATAAATGTTTGCAAAGCAAATCTCTTAGTACGCACTGTCATAGTGAACTAAATAATCCTCCAGAGACAAACGGCATTATGTTATAAATTGTGTGCGGTGGTCAAGTGAAAGGCCCATACATTAGTAAGTGTCAGATTCGATCCTACAACTTAGAAAGTTCCATCACATAGCCCCACCAACTGCCCCGCCCATGCACGCGCAGCATCCAACAATGGTGGTTCGATGTGATTATAAAGGACAAAGATATGTGGAGTTTATTATAAAGTTGGTAATTATTATATTTAGTATCAAGTCTAGTTATTTTGTGATGTTAATATTAAGTTCCTACTTATTGATAACTACCGCCTTTATCTAGCGGGTACTTAAGTAATCAAGCCCAGGAGGTCATTTAGTCTCTAATCAAATCTATAAAATGACCTTTATGTCAAGGACACTTCAATAAAAGGGACACATGTCTAATCTGCAGAATGTTTTATTTCTCTTGGATAATGTCTAAAACGATATTTATAATAACTAAATACATTCAGGCATCAAATTCGTCGATAACCATCGAGTTAAATTCGGCAAGTTAAAATCCTCTCTCCGATTTCCAAGTTTGAGGAGTCTTAGTTTTGTTTGTATGAAAATTTGAATGACAAAAAAGATTGAAAGACCTAAATCAAAGTTGATAATATTTCACGACCGACAAATCAATTATTTAAATACAACTCTTACTGCGCAAAAAGTGTATATCTAAAAAGTGATTTCCGGGTCGACCGAAGAAGTTTTAGGTGCTCGACACTACCTATTTAGAGTCGCAAATGTAAATGTTTAGAAATGATACATCGATAAAATTATCAAATCAGTTACTGATACAACTGCGATATCACCGGCAGATGAAACTCTAGTTAACATTACAAACATGCTAATTGGATTCCACAAATAACTACAGATCGGGGGATCATTACACTACATCCTGAACAATCCTTCTCTTGTGATTCACCTGAACACTCCTTTGTTGAAATACCTTCAAATGAGGTTCTAAACACTTACAACCCAACTCGGAATAGTAGACGTTCGACAAGAGTACGTACAGAACCAGCCTATCTGCAAAAATATGTTCAAAAGTGAAATTATGGACAATTTATCATGAATGAAAATTAATGGAATCGTGCATGTAGCGACTATATATGTATATATACTATAGCTTTTGTTAAAACTTTATTTTTTCCTTTTAAAAGGATTTATAATGATAATTTCATTTCATGCATATATGACAACATACTTGCTTTGTTGTCAGCTGGTTAATCATATTTGTCATCTTTATTTCTGTAACAAACTACATCTACATACATTCTATTCCTATGATAATATTTGTGAAATATATAAGTTCAACATATTTTTGACTTGAGATATTTTGTATTGATTTACTAGAAATGTGGAGATGTAATGTAGATGGTCCGTAATTACCTTCCTGCACTTGTGATATCTGAATTTAGATATGTTATCGCTATGCATTCTGGGAGAAAAAAGTAATGGTTGTTTCTGGAAACACGCTTTCGTTCATGAGTTCTAGTTCAAAGCGATTATTGTGCACATTCAATGATACAACAGTAGGCTCCGCACAAAAAGCGGAATCAAACAAAACAGTACCATTTGACACAACAGCTCGCAGTTAACAACAGGTGCATGTAGTTCAATAGCAGATTAACATATTTATAAGATAAATACTTTGACACCACAGTTTATATTCAGCAATAATTTGCTGAGGCCCAAAGGTATACTATACTTAAAGCATTTTTACGCAACAGATGCTGATCTCAGCTCCATTCTGGGTTCGAATAGCTAAACAAATCCTATCTATATCAACCATAACGACCAAGATACGACAGGCTCGGCGTCGCCAAGTTGATGTCTAATCAGGGTGAACGGTTATGCTTTTAATGGAGTCTGGTCGCGCCAACAAACATAATAGTTTCAGTTGAGCACAAAATTGTGTCCTGTACACAACCGGCGTATCCAAGTTGTTACGCGATCAGGATACAAGGTGTACCATAACCAATATAAAAGTTTCAGTTGAAAACCTGACAAAGATATTGAGTCTTGTACACAAGCTAGATATGGAAGCAGCAAAGTGACTAAGCTAACAATAAAGTAGCAATACTATACAATGGATTATTACCGAACTAGACCGAAATATCGCCCCGATCCTAAGTGAATTCTATGATTTACTCAAACCTAACAGCTGCTCCTCATACGTTTCCGTTCATCACTTAGTGAACGTTCATCCACGCCTAATTTGGCGTCCCTACGTATACGCATTTAAGTCTGATGGGTTCTAAATTACAACGCCTATCCGCTTGATCTATTTGACCAATAGTCGAGAATAGCGGATTTCAGGCAGATCTCCGATACTCCGAATGACACGTCGAGATTATATTAGCTATGCCATCATCAATTTTCCTAGATTGTTCAAGGTTAATGTAAACAACAAGGAAGTACTGTTCTAGTTCACCTTGAACAAAGAAACACAGAAAAACGCTTTTTATAGATTACGTTATGGTCAGCTGCGAAAGATCGGTCGTATTGGACTCTACCTGTCTAGTGCAGCATCAACATCACTGGTGAACGGACATATACTGTATTGGACTGCTATACGATCGGCCAAATAAATTAATAGTCAAACTACATAGTTTCCAGGACATAGAAGTCCGATATACAACACGAACATCTCGCCGTAGTCATATCACACCAATCCCGAAGGAACTTCAATGGCTACCCATAAACTACAGGATCCAATACAAGATACTGATACATACATACAATACACTGAACGGCCGTGTATCTCTCTTTATCAAATATATGATAGATGTATTCAGATCAAATAGAACTTTGAGATCTTAGAATTCAGTGATATTTGTAACACGCTGGATACTAATTCTGATTATGGCAATATAGTTGTAATCATCCTACTCCACATGTGTGGAATGCACTTCCCAACAACATCTGCGAGACGAGAAGAATATACACACTCAAAAAGATGTTAAAGACACACTTCTTTCTAGGCCACTTTGACAACTATTTATGAAGCCGTTCGTTTTAATTAATATATACACATTTATTTTATTGTCTACCTTTTGTACACCAGTTTTATATATTTATTATCGGATGGCCATATTGTTAAACATGTTATATATAATACTCAAATACTTTTAGTGTCAAACTTTATTTTTATATACGCCACTTCTGGACATTTGATTCAATATTACTATATAAATGTGCCAAATAAATAATGGATGAATGAAGGCTATTGGTGTGAATACTTAGTGGCTATTTGCTAAAAGTAACATACATACATATTTTTAAAATGAGATCGATGTTTGCTGAAAAGGAAGTCAAATTAATTTTCAATATTTCTATAAATTTCATGCAACTACATAGTTAACTAATATGATTCAAATTAATATGGTTATTATATACTCGTAAATATAGTTATTTACAAAAGTTTAAGACTAGACACAAGTTTGTAAATAAAATTGACAAACTATGATGTTTCTGGCCTTCATACCAAATTATCTAAGTTTATTTCACCTGGAGCACAAACATCGCAATCTGAAACTTGACGACATCTAAAAGTGTCAATGTCACTACTTTTTAGTATTTATTATGTCCTACTTTGCTGCCAGTGACTTGCTTCGATGCGGCATGCTGGATACAAGGAATTCACAGTATTTCTGGGCAATTTCAGTGTCTCCAACTTCCTTGATTGCTTGTAAGCCACCTTATCCGACATAATAGTCCAAGATTCTCGACGGGGTAGATACCTGGGCTGTTCCCGGGCCATTCTAGTACAGTAATCTTGTTTTTCTTCAGGAAGTCAGTGACTACCTTTGATCGGTGACAAAGAGCGCCATCTTGCATGAAGATCACGCAGCCGTCGACGTACATGTTCAGTTTGAGCTTCTCTTTCAGCAATTCCACGGACTTGGGTCAAGTGTTAGGCGGAATGAAACACAAATCAGCAACACCACAGCACGACATGTCACCCAAATAGTTTTGCTCAGCGAGTGTTTCATTGTGGCTACGACATATTTCTTGGTAAAACGCTCACGCAATAGCTATCTAATGTGTATGTGACGAGGTATAAATTGTTGCTTGGTACATTCGTTAGAAAACAACACTTTCTTCCACTCAGCGAGAGTCCATTGGCGATTACGTCTGGCAAAGTCCAGTTTCTTTCTCTTAATCACTGGTGTCATGTATGGCTTTCGTGCCGGGCTGTGGGAATTTAGTCCATTTCCTTTTGCTGAGACGTCTCCAAACGCTGCAGAAACTTAAGCGTAAAATAGCACGGATTTTCTTGCAGCGCTCTTTGGCGAGCACATTACTATCTGTCTCATTAAGTGGTCTTCCCTGAGCGTATTCTTCAATGGCCGACCAAACCTTTCCCTGTCATGAAATTTGCCATCAGCATTGAAATTGATGATAGTATTCTTCACCGATGTCATGGAGCAACGCAATTTAGCACCATTGTCCTTTTCTGTGTATCCTTCTCCATGTAGACACTATTTGTGCCCTTTGAACCACTGTATGGATGTAGAAATAACTGGAAAAAATACCCAAGGACACCGACAGCAGTAGACAAATAACCAACAAATTCCAAGCATATTTTCAATAAATAAGAAATTATCTATTTCTGTAATGTTTCATTGTGCATAAAGGATGATATTTACAATTTTTGGTCATCTTTTTCTATGTTAACAGATCGAACTTTAATTAAATACCTCTTATCTAAAATGGTTACAAAATAATCTGCTAACACGAACTAGATAAATTAGGAAATAACATTTTGTCTACATTATTAAAACAATAAAATGGGCATCTTCTAAACAGCATCACTGGTACTTCCCAAACTAAACTAGAACAGAATCACTCAATTATTCAAAGAATTCCTCTAATACTTACAGGCTTTTAACTCTTGCTGTATGTACAAAAATGTCTACATTAAAAGTGTAATAATATATATTTTAATGTTCTTCCAATAATATATCTATATTATGCAATATTTAATAACGCCTGAACACTGACATTTACTGGTAAATAACACTTCTTAGATATACAGCCTCTAAATAATGGCCATCGTCGACAGGTTAAATAGTCATTTACCTAGGTCGGTGGAAAATAAATATTCCAACTCGTTTATACACTCCATCGCTCACACGGACGTATTACACACACAAATACACAAACACACAAACAAAAACACATTTACACGTCCATTTGTAAGATTTCCTCGGGCTACAGCTGTATTAATATGTTACTATTAAAATGTCGTTATCTTATACAGTTCTGAATGTCATATTTGCATTCAGAAAAGGTCATCAATGGAATGTATTGACGCCCAATGCAACATCTGGTCTAACTATTTGTTTAACAATTTAACGCCGTGTACATGTACGTGTTATAAAAGATCGGAGCATACCGTGGTAGCTTGTACATATCAAACCAACAACTAGAAGAGTTATCTTAGATATTGAGTATACTTTAGTGGTTTTAATAATAACTAATAATGTGGCGTATTGTTTGTGAATGTGTGTATAGGTTGGCGTTTATTATGTTTAATTATCTGCCTTAATGTGCTTGTAAAAGCATACGCTCTTCTCTCACACACACAGACAGACACACACACACACACATACATAAACTAACACATATATCCACGCATACACACTAATTATACAAATACAGTTTAATTTCAGACAGAATATACAGTGGAGGAAACAGGAGCGCTGAAATATTACTAGACCAGCTAAGAATCTCATCGAAAATAAAACACACACACACACACATATATATATATATATATATATATATATATATCATTTGCAATTAAAAAATATTATTCATAATTAATAAACCATATCCTTATAACAAGTATTTATCTATTATCACATTATGCATGCCGATGATTATGTAAGTATTCTTATTTTTAAACGGTTTAGGTAATGACAGGTTCTATTCATGTTCAGCGCATATCGATCATGTCTATGATTGCAATATAAACCCTGCCTCTCTTTCAGGTAACTCGCTACCTTCGGTAATTTATAAACTTTCCTTTCTATCTTTATCCCTAAATATCCTCCACCTATCTCTGAACTGGACTGCAACCGACGTCTTAAACAGCGAGGTACACAACGTTCATTAATACAATATTAAAAAATATGATGTAATGGTTATATAATTGTTCGCACGATTAAGGAATAATGCTATAATTTGCGAGAATTGTTTTCCTAATAAAAGGCCACTCTGTATTGTTTTTCATCTAGACCAGGAGTGTTGATAACAACACCAAATACGTGGGCATCTGGAGGATATGGAGATGTTTGTGTTGACTTTCACTATCTGTACATGCCTGCCGAGGTTACCGTTTACATAATACAAAACGAATCTGTATTGTCTTCTATCTCTCAAACGATGGGTAAGTTCAGTGATATTGCAAATATATTTTTTGAAATCGGAACAAATACGATATAACTAATATATCATGACCAATCCTTGGTGTTCTGTATATGCCCATTAGTTTCTCTTAACTAAAACGGTGGAAGCTATTACGATCCTCAGGTAACGAGGTACCTAATCTAACGAAGATATAATGTTTCAGTTTGCAGCGGATGTATTAAAGTTCCAGCCCCTAAAGACTGCATAACAGGCAAATATGAGCTTGTTGTTAAAATACATAGTACTTTTTATAAATATACAAGTCCAAAGAAGCCAACATTTATTAGGTGTAAGTCGAGAAGCAGTATCACCTTTATACAAACAGATAAACCGATATATAAAGCTGGACAGAAAGGTAAATAAATATATACGTTTTTTTATCTTCCCATTTTCCTATTTCACTTCTATAAATAATACGATTATATGCCGATAATGGTTCCATGCAAATTCTATTTCAGTTCGTTTCCGTATTCTAAGTGTATCTTTACCGAAGTTGACTCCTGTAGTTGAGGATGTAAGTGTTATCGTCAATTATTATTATTTGTTGTTTCTGTGTACCTAGCCAACACCGATTGTTTATAATTATCTGTTAACGAGATGGTAGTCCATTTACCCTTAATTTCACTCGGCTCAAAGTGTAATCCTCAGATAGGTAGTTCCTCAGGATGTTCCAAATGATCATCGTCTAGCGGAACTACAAAATTTGATAACAAGCTCTAAACCTTCGATGAGCTACTTCTCTTTTGCAAATTTAGCTTATCTGTAACTAACTTAATTTTGTCATCGTTTAGATTTCTTAAACTTTCAACTAGAAACGGTCGCTAAAATTATATGTAAAGTGGGTAAATTCTCTACTGTAATACTGTAGCGTAATAACCACGGTAGCAAACATTTATAATGGAATATTGTATGAGTTTAGATGACCGCGTTAAAATAGGTCGCGCCTTTGATTGTATTGATAAAAGTTGACAGGAAGTATACGTTAATTCTTTATTTTCAGATTGCTCGAATCTACATGGAGACTCCAGGTTCTAATCGAGTTCTCCAAAAGGATGATGTCACAACTACTTTAGGTAGTCAAATTACAGTCATATTCAAGTCCTATGATATTAAAAGAATCAACATCTTCTTCATTGATTAATTATTTTCTATTACCTAATATTAGGAAATGCTTCACCATTATATAAATATTTTATCTGATGTACTATCTTTATTTTCGGATGTACCCAATGGTTCAGTTTTGTTACACTTTGACCGTTCGCAAATGGTTTTCCTCTTCCCGGGAACATTTCGTAAATTGCGGAGCTCTTATTTGACTGTGGACGCTTAAAATTCCTTCAGAACAACATGATAACACTTATTGTCTACTTGACTCCTCTCCAACGTTGTAAGCCGATCAACAACAAAAATCAACACTCACATGTACTTTGGTGAATAATCTATTACAAATATTGATCGCACTAACACTTTAAGATATACTTTTACAAATACAATAATATGAAACGGTAAGTAACATCAATAAACAGAGCTACCAATCACCAAATTAAGGGTATCCTGCCTTTGTCTATGCTTTTGTTGTACATCATGTAGTATAATATAATTGCTTATAATATACCATATCACATAATTATAAAAAACTTGAAAATATGATAATTTCAACCCGACAATTTAATATATTGACTGTCCTCGAAAAAGTGCATACTGTTCAATATTTTACGAATAACTTAGAATTCTAACAATAACATTGGCTGTGAGTATATGTGTTTGAAAATCGGGTCTTTCTGTCAGATTCCGGGCATCTATGTCACAGCTCAAGTAGTAGTCCCCACTTTGCTGAAGAGATTAACATTAAAAACTGCAAAAGCATAACCTAATGAAAAGTTTAAATATTTTATAAAACTAATCTATACAATAACTTTAAAACAATTATAATACATATTTGTATTTTATATAGCTCGTTATTCAACTTGAATTATTCTAACGCGTTTTACATTGGAAACAGGATTATTATAACTTATTCCACTGATGCTCGGAAACATTTCTCTCAGTACATTGCTCAGTGATTTTTTAGTAGCCTCAAATGTGCGCAATACTCAAATCGCAGTAGTCTCAATCTATTCATGTTTGTTTTCTTGTTATTATTGTTGCTGTTATATACCTGGCTAGCTATAGCTTTGAAATGCGAATTAGATGCAGAAATGTCCAAAGGCCCAAATATTTCTAATGTTTCTTATTTTAAAATATTCCATTGCCAGTTAATGCCATAAAATATATTATTTCACTTACAGGATTAGCTGAGTTAGACTTCCAACTAGACACCCATCCTCCTCTAGGAACATGGAAAATATATGTGGAAAATAGTGCTGGCAAGCATACACAAGAATTCAAAGTAGACGAATTCGGTTAGCTTTACTTTCTGAAATCACGGTTAATGTTACATTTAATATCAACATTTTGAATCTAAATCAAATTTCATATTGCATAAATAATTCACTGATGTAAACAATGCTTCTTTATTTCCTGCAACTTGACTCTTTTTATAGTTCTACCGAAATGGAGTGTTACAATTGAAGCCCCAACTAGTGTTTTAGCAATAGGATCAGCGACATTTAAAATTTGTGCCAAGTGAGTAAACTCTAGTCTTTCTCGCATTCGTATGTTAATGGGAAAGTAGACAATTGTACAAATAAATAGTTTAGTTCATCGGTTGTTAATTATTTGGCCCTTTCAGGTGAGACACACTTGAGATCAATCTTTTAGAAGGCGTAACTTGTGTTTGTTTGTAAATGTTTGGTAATATTTTATCTAAATGAATAGGAACATCATTTATTATTATTTACTTACGGGATATAATTCATGGTAAGTCAACAAAAAAAGGTAATTGCGCCATCTAACGTTGACAGATATACCTATGGCGAAGCTGTACAAGGAAATTATTCTGGCCAGATTTCAACTACAGGATGGAATGTTAACAACATTTTAGATACCATATCGTTCAGTGGCCAGGTAAGTAACCTTCCCTATTCATAGTTATTGGTGTAGCCGTGATGGATATAAATAATAGACACTTGCATAGTCACGACGTCTGTATATCATCTTTCTTCCATCTAGATTAACGAGGACCAGTCGGGATGTGTAACGCTGAGTGTAGATTCTTCAGATTTAAAAGAATTTTCTAGCTGGAGATATTTGATCGCTAAGGCTTCGGTAACAGAATCAGTTAGCGGTATGTGTAATTTGAGGCCACCTGGTGTTGTGGCTTGTTAAATAACGTCTACGTATTATGCCGATATACAACGGTTGAAACATCCAATAAAAACAATAATATCCCCATTTACGGGTGTTAAATGTATGAATGGAATGGCGTTTATTTTCATCAAGGAATAATCAGAAAAGCTACTAGCGGAAAGATCAGAATAAAACCATTTTATTATGGTATGAAGTTCGATGACGAAACTACTTATTATTTTAAACTTGGTTCACCAATACCAGGACGAGTAAGTGAACAGACAGTAGCATATGCTTTGTTACTTAGATCAATCTCTTGTGAACACTCCTAATGAAATGATCCAGATTATAATTATTTCTGGAAGTAGTTTTATTCAGTAACTAACTTATCAGTTTCTCTTCCGTTAGGTATTAGTTAACGGAGACTCTGAATCAACATCCGGTATCCGAGTCACGATAGAGATAACGACATACAATTATAATGGACGGGTTACATTGTATTCTTCTACATAAAGAACAGGTAAGTGTTACTCCAATGACAACAACCATTTATTACAACGACATATATACGACAACAATGATATTTATAACAACAAATCATCTGTTGCTGTTGTTCCAGATGAAGAAGGCGCAGTTCAGTTTCTCATACCAACTGACGCTTTTCCGGAGAATATAACCCATGTTGGTTTAAAGGTCAATATATTACGATTAATTATATTATTATGGGTTAATTTAAATGTTGTTTATTTGTGAAAATGCATTATCTATTATTATGTATAAATATTTACCTATTCCATTATCAAATTTAGGCCAGAACAGGCAAATTGACCGCGTATCGGTCTTTGCAAGGATGGTACTCTGAATCTAAACACTTTGTTACCATCGTACCTCCCTTTAAGTCAGTTCCTTGCACGGGTTGTTACTCATTCAGAATCTACCACAACGCCCAACCTGGAACACTCCTACGGTATATGGTGAGTATATATGATATGTATGTATCTTGTGAGTATATAACGACATATCTGTATCTTGTGAGTGTATGATGACATGTCGGTATCTTGTGAGTACATAATAATATGTCGGTATCTTGTAAGTACATAATGATATGTATGTATATGGTGAGTATATAATGACATGTCGCAATATTGTCGGTATATAATGACATATCTGTATATTGTGAGTATATGATGACATATCTGTATCTTGTGAGTGTATGATGACATGTCGTTATCTTGTGAATATATAATGACATGTCGGTATCTTGTGAGTATATAATAATATGTCTAACTTATCATATATTTCATAATGAAATCATAATATGACAATTGGTGGAGTTTTTAACGTGCGTTATTTATTTATCTTAACAGATATTATCAAAAGGATATGTCGTACTAACTGGAGCAGAATATATACCTGGAACTTTCCCATTTTTCTTTCATTGTAAGTTACCAATAATCTGTCCAAAACAATACTTAAATATATTAAAGTTAATTAGTTACCTTAAACTCACACTTTTCCGTTTTATTTATAAAGTGTTTGACACAGAAAAAGAAGGATATTTTGACATGGACTTAACGATGACACCGTTATTGTCTGGCGAAGCAACCATGTTAGTTTATTACGTCACACCGTCGTTAGAATTTATCGCCGATTTTGTCAAGTTTAATGTGGATGAATGCTTCCTAAATGAGGTTGGTTATTGTTTATTATTTAAATTATAGTACAAACTTTCCATTGTTTGAATTAAGTCTTTACATAGACAACAAATTAAAATATTATAATAGTTACATATCTATTTGAATCACTAAATAACCTTCCTCCCGAATTCTTAGATTAAAGCTTCAGTTTCCATTCAGGTAACATTTGAGTTTGATAAAGATCAAGGTGAGCCAGGTGATCAAATGATGTACACGTTATCATCAGCCAGTGACTCACTGTGTGGTATAGGTGTTATTGATAGAAGTCTGGAATTGTTAGCAGGAAACAGCTTTATTTTAAAGAAACAGGTTCGTAAAAGTTTGCTAGTTAAAATTGTTTGTCAATTAAAACTGTTTTCTTCTCTGACTATTTTCACGTTTCAGCATTTATTCAGAAATGTATGCCATTTCTATATTAGGTGTTTCAGCTGTTAAAGAAAATGAACTTGCGGTTCTCATGGGACCAGTTTGATACAAATGAATATTGCCATGAAAAGCAAAATGAATGTAAGTAACAATCACAAATATGATCAGTAATACCTGACTATGATGTATCATAAGTGTGTGCGGTTTGTATTGCGAAGTTCATAACACACGGAGCGTTTACTTAAAGAGATAAGAACAGAGTTGGTAAGGCTTCGGAGTCGATCGTATTCATGTAACATAAACATAAAACAATAATGTAACTGTGGGTGTAAACACAGACATACCTGTGAAAGGGTCTAGTGCTGTAAAGAAACATGGCATTAGAAACATTATTCACGGAAATCAATCAAAATGTATATACTTTATCACTTTCTTCTCAAGTCATTTACCAGGTTGCAAAATTTATAAAGTATAAATACGTTCATCTGTTATTAAGCAAATCAAAATGGACGTAACTGAAAAGACACAAATTTTGCATCTCTATATGGATAACTGTTGAGAGATGAATGGCGTTTAAATATGTTTGTAGAATAACTGTATTTATGTAATGGAATTTATTACCATAATAATTATTATGAAAATATGGATTTTTAAAGGAATACGGGCATCGTAATTGTCATTTTAACCTGTACATAATTATAATTGTTCCATGTCTCATGTCTTAGCTGAAGAGCCAAAAGATGAAGATGACAAATCACGAGATGAGAAAAAAGTACCAGCAAGACATACTTATACATATTACTATTCGAAATACGTCGATTCTAGCATAGCTCTAAATGTAAGACCTAATGATGTTTATTTATAGGTCAATTCTAGTTACAACTATAAAAACATTTATTAGATCGTTAACAATATTAACTTCTATTCAAACAGAATATCGGTGTTTATGCCATGTCTGATTTGGTGCTACAAACTCGTCCTTGTGATAAACGACGACTATATGCGTATAGGCAAGGATCTGAGAGTAAGTACATTTATTTCGTGATAAGAGATTTGACTAACGTACAACACTATAGTACAGTAACCCTTTTTAGAGTACACTAACATACACACACTTCAGCGAACAATATGGATACCTACATTAACATATGCATAAATACCAACTACTTACCTCATCACCAAAGTCACACAACATCCACAGATATAGCATGCACATATATATATATATATATATATATATATATATATATATATATATATATATATATACAGGGGGTTGTGACTGTGTCACGCCCATAGGAAAGCGGCTACATGCAGGCTACGTAAAAAAAGCGGAAGCACGTAAAAACATACCATTTGATATCACAGCTCGCAACAAACAACACGTGCGTGTGGTTCAATGGTGACTTGCTACATACATATCAAACTATTTTGACACCACAGTTTACATTCAACAGTACTTTTCTGTGGTCCAATAGAAACCTGTATATAAATCATTTCGACACCTCAGATGCTGACCTCAGCTTTAGTCTGGGTTCGAATAACTGAATAAATGTATCAATACACTTCCAACTGGTCTGGCGTCGAAGTTCTTCTCTAACCTAAGTGAAAATCTAAGCCCTATATATACCTCAGCGTGTTAACAAACATTACAGTTTGTCCCCACAAAGAGAATGTACACTAACTCAGTATGGACTCACTGAAGCGATTTAACTAAAATAAAAACAAAGTAGCAATACTGCCCAATGGATTATTACTGGACTAGAACGAAATATCGTCTCAAACCTGAGTAAATACTATGATTTACTCAAACCTAACAGCTAATCCTCATACGTTTCCGTTCATCACAAAGTGAACGTTCATTCACGCCTAATTTAGCGTCTCTAAGTATATGCAGTTAGGTGTAGTGGGATCTAAATTAAAGCGTCTATCCACTTGATCTATTTGACCCATGGTCGAGAACAGCGGATTTCAGGCAGATCTCCGATACTGCGAATGACACGTCGGGATTATAATAGCTATACATTTAACACATTTCCTATATCAGTGTAATCTAATTACTCATAATATGGGGAAAAACTCTGTCCGCAGCTTAATACCCATGGAGATGCCTGCCGGAGTAACAAACGACTCCAGGAGTATAAATCCATTAAGCAGCATTGTATGAATTAATAGGTCGTTTCGCCAGACCACATAAGAGGACAACAATATAGATTCTACATTATACATAACAAAGCTAATAAACTCAACATGTTTTAATAACGACATAACTTTCTTACATTGGTGTAATAAGGAATCTGGATGGAAATAGATAAGATGTCTGGCACGGGCAATGTGCGTTTTAGGGTACATAGTAAGAGGCAACAGGCACAGAGCATCAACATATCTAAACATCCTTCGAGACCCACCTCCATAAATCTAAATACAACTATACATACATTAATCTAAAAATAAAATGTTCCATACCTCCACATATTGATAGATTCGATGTCCTTCTCCCGAAGTGGAGAAGAACAGCCTTTAAGAGCTCCAGCTGAGAATGCTCCTAAAGAAGAAGAAAAAGAAGAAGAAGAAGAAGAAGAAGAAGAATTTGTTGATATCAGAAAGTTCTTCCCGGAGACATTTCTTTGGAAACTTATCGTCATTCCGTAAGTAATCCTAAAACTAATAAATACACTGTATCATAATAACTTATTGTAAGCCATCATTATTGTGTCAGTCCAAAGTCATTATTTAGTTTTTTAGGTTTCAATTAATAAACTAATTATATCACGACATGATATCTATAAAAGGCATACATATACATTTATGATTAAACTCCTGACTATATATATTTATATATATAATATAATATAATATATCTTTATTTCGGGAATATATATTCTATACACATGATACAATGTAAAAATTGGGTTAAAAACAGCTATAACACACAAGACATACACACGCACGCACGCATATACACACACACGCGCGCACACACTCACACACTCATACACACACACACACACATATATATATATATATATATATATATATATATATATGCATGCATATACAGGATGATAATGGCAAAGCCACAAATAACCCGTCAAAAATAAAGAACTTGGTTCCATTTTGTGGTAATACTGGAACTGACACGATGAAATAGGCTACACAAGAGTTATTTTATCAAACTGTTGTCGGAATTATATAAACGAATTCTAAAACTGGATATAATTTTACGTAGCAAGACTCCAAATGGATTGATATTGTTATTTACATAAATGGCTGATGGGCTGACACCTCTCCTAGCGCCAAACAATTTACAATAAATATTGTTATATCCGACAACAGATTTATTGTAGATTGATTGTCTATATCTATACCACAGCCATAAGCATTGCTGAATAATTACTTTAAAAGCTTAATTTGTAACTCATCAGAACATTTGCTAAATCTACTTATTAACATGCTCACTCTAGTATACAAGCACTAATATATATACATGCCTAATGTTTTCTTCATCATCAAGTTTGTCATGAACAATCAATCCTAAATATTTGTTGCTAGATACAAATGAGAGAGGCTCATTGTTCAACATAATGCCTAAGAGATATAAACTCGATAAATTCTTCGGCTTAAAACACATACATTTCGTTTTACTCTCATTCGATTTAACAAAATTAACATTAAGCAATTAACTTTGAGCGAAATTAACACGGATACCAAGCAATTTGTGTAGTGCAGAAGGTAAAGATGCAATAATACAGATGTCATCAGCATACATATTATGGTTGGTACTAACACTATCAATACAGTTAATAACACTATTAACATCAGACATATACTTTGTGTCACCATTCAAGTTGAGTAGGTCATAATAGTGGTTATGCCAGAGGGTTTTTTTATATTACACTCACCACTAACACCATTAATAGTAGGTGCCAAAACATTACTATTAATATGATTCACTTTAGAAGCATCTTTCCAGAAATTGATATTATCCCGTTGAAGTAACTTATTTGCAAGAGCATCAGCTGTCACTCGATCATCATTAAATAACATAAATGGCTGAACCTTGGCTTATAATTACACTGCCATAACAGGAAGGCATCTCTGGCTTCTGAGTGAGCCTCTTTAACATATTCATTCCATCCTGGAATAGTATGATATTCTAACTACTTCGAAAATCAGATAGGAATTTCTACTGGAATCGGATAAAGCATTAATTCTTTTTTTTTCTGATACATTAAGCTTTTATACCATTCATATCAACCTGTATGCTAAGCAATCTGGAGTATCCGAGCTTAACAACACTACATCGTTCATCAAGTGACTTTTTCCATAAGATACCCATACTTCCAAATAGTCTACCTTTTAGAACCCGAGTATTAGAATCAAAACCAGTTAAATATATTTCTTGAAGAATAATGATGCAACTAGTTTCACATAGCACATTGATTTCAAAAATTGAATATTTTACATTCTTACAATTGAAAGAGCTAACTGAGTTTTTCGTTGAATAAATGAGTACAATTGTAAAATGTAAACTATAAAATGTATGATCACTTTATCGTAACATAACTTGACCAAAATACCTGGTGACCAAGATTCAGAGTTCATAAGTGTACTTCTCAAATTAAATGAACACCATACATAAGACGAACTGTAACCAACATACATGGTCTGCAGCTTCTCAGATTTGGCACTAGAGCCAGTAGTGTGTCGAATATGCGCTGCAACTTGTGCATCTAGTACATCTAGCCATTAGTCTTGTGACAAAAATACCAGTACAATTTATATTATTTGTATTACGTGAGGCATTGCCACTGCCGTATACCACACCATTTGTTTGTGTGTGTGTGTGTGTGTGTGTGTGTGTGTGTGTGTGTGTGTGTGTGTGTGTGTGTGTGTCGCTATAGTTTAATTGTTTTATATATCACATGTATTATCTCTTTTTGTTGTATTAAGGAAATCTGGATCATTTAACGAATCCGTTACCCTCCCGGATACGATAACTGAATGGTATGGTAACGCTGTGTGTACTAATCAGGACGTAGGATTAGGGATCAGTGATTTTACTTCAATAACCACATTCCAAACATTCTTCATTCAGCTCAATCTACCTTATTCCATCATCAGAGGAGAGACAGTCCATATTCCTGTGTTACTCTTTAATTATTTGAATAACGACCAATGTCTTGTTGTAAGTGATTTGATTCGGGCAATTTAAGATTAATTCCAGAAATTAAACTATCCCTGTCCCTGTATTGAATTGGTTTTTAAATTAAGTGATCTAATGTATCATCCGTTATTAGTATATGCTATTGATCAAGGTTCTTATTAATTTCAGGTAAACATTAAAATGACAGAACAGCCAACATTTGATATTGAAGGCCCCAAGGAATATACAGTTTGCTCCTGTGGTCACCAATCTCAATTAGTTAAATTCAGCATTACTCCAAACATTATTGGAGAGATTACCTTAACAGTTGTGGTAGGATTCTGCTAAATCCCCAAATTTACTAATTACATATGTGACGTTCTACCAAGTATAAGGTTTCGATTGGATCTCATTCGTTTATCTGGCAGGATAAATCGATAAATAGAAGAAAAATCCAAAACAATGCATATTGTCATCTAAAAAGTGACTCTGGTTGCACACAGACACACATACACACACACACACACACACACACACACATACACACAAAAAATAAATACATATATATATATATATATATATATATATATATATAGATATATATATATATATATATATATATTATATAGATTTGAAAGAGAGAAAGAGAGAGAGAGAGAGAGAGAGAGAGAAAGAGAGAGGGATTCGTACGACTTCGTATTTATTTTCCAGGCAATAACAGTAAAAAGCAAAACAATCTGTGATGGTCCTGTAGCATCAACTTCCGCTTCAGATGGCGTATCACGCACGTTACTGGTTAAAGTAACTATTATTCTACTTTATCTTTTGAATTCTGGAGTTTTAAATCTTAATTTTCATTTTGAACTAATTGGTCTTTCTTCATATATTCCATTATTAGCCAGAAGGAATTGAAATAGCATACAGTTTTAGCCGCTTCTTGTGTAGTCCAGGTAAGATATATGGCAAATACAATAGTTTAAGCATAATTAGAAGAATTTTTTTTTCAATTTACTAAGCAAATACCAAAAGATTAGTTCCTACTGTGAATCAATAACATGAAATTATTACTTTTAATTGTGTTACGTCATTTGCATTGTATATTTACGGTCAGAAGCATCAGGAATTTTACTTGCTTTTCAGTTTCAATATCCGCAGAGCTTCCTCTTCCTGATCAGTTTGTAGAAGGATCAGAAAGGGGACAACTTTCTGTTATCGGTATGTTATTTTTCCATAACACAAATATTGACCTTTTACCCGCTGCACCTATCTACATACTATTTCATACCTTTTCTTATTTAGGTGACATTATGGGGCCTGCTTTATCTAATTTGGATCGATTAATCCGGATGCCTCGTGGATGTGGAGAACAGACCATTTACCTAACTGGGCAATCTGCAATTATTCTAAAATATCTCGATGTAACAGGACAATCCACTCCGAAAATAAAATCCAATGCTATCCGTAGCATGTCTAGTGGTGAGACGACTAAGTTAACAGCTTAACTATGTGATTTGTCTTTTTCTAAATAATTTTATTTTTTTAAAGTATTCCTATCTATCTCTCTATCTATCGTATTTGGTATACACAGGATGTTTATTTGCATTTAAACTCAGGGTACCAAAGAGAGTTAACCTTTAAGCATCCAAATGGAGCATACAGTGCCTGGGGACCTAAACGATACCGAAGCTCAAGTGGTAGCAACTGGCTGACGGCCTATGTTGTAAGGGTATTCGCCTTGAGTGATGAGTACATCTTTATAGATCCTACAGAACAACAAGTCAGTTTAAATTTCCTTGAAAGTGGTCAACAAAATGATGGATGTTTTCCTCAGGTGATGAGAACTGTACGAAATTGCTGAATTAATTGAAATATATCTAAAAGGATATGGTAAATATCACTCAATTGATATGGTATCTTCTGCATTTTGCAAGCAGATAGGTTCAGTGATCCACAAAGGCATGCAGGGAGGACTTGTCGGCGGCAACAAACCTATTGCTCTTACAGGTTTTATACTGATATCACTGTTAGAAGCTGGCAGATCTCCTACTGTGAGTATTACATCAGGTTATGTATTTATATTTAACCATTGAGCTATCAATAGTTAAACAACGTAATATTATATAATAGCATATTATTCATTCATAGACAAAGTGAAAATTGAAATGAGCTTAGGCCAACAGTCAAATATGAATTATTTCCAGAGTCAATCTGTTAAAGCAGCTATAGATTGTCTTGGTGCCCAAAGTCTTACTGGTATGAGTACTTACGCTCTGGCTTTATCAGCATATGCATATACTTTATATGGTGAAGATTCTGCGAGAAGACAGCAACTAATAAATGAACTGGAGAATAGAGCAATCGTTGAAGGTACTTCATAGAATCTGGATACAGGAACATATATTTCATATATGGATATATGCTTAAATTATCCATCAGGAACGCTAAACAACAATCGAGTATTTACATACACCCCTTCGCTTTCAGTAACCACCACATCATAAACATACTATAGGCTACTGTTTGTATATATTTTATCATTTTCAAAACATTATTAACAACTAGTATAATTCCTTTTTTCGAATATTTCCTCGATTCTATTAGTAATTACGAGTCACATGTAAATATCACAGATGGCCAGAAATACTGGAGTGAATCAACAGGGACATCATACGGCGAATGTCGATGGTATTGTCGGCATCCTTCTTATGATGTGGAAATGACAGCATACGTATTGCTAGCAATAGTTTCAGCAGGTGGACCTAATGACATAGGTGATGGCCTTCCTATTGTCAGGTGGCTAACTTCCCAAAGAAATGCTTATGGCGGTTGGACATCTACGCAAGTACGACAAATCATTCACACTCAGGAGCAAACTGCCAATATTATGTGTTCTTGATCTAGCTTATGTTGAACTCACGATTGCAATTATATCATTAAAGCTAACGAAATATTTATTTATTTTATACACTATAATTATTTTTTGTCTTCATTGAAACTACGATAATTATTTACAGGATACATTTGTAGGCCTTGAGGCACTTTACAAATATTCAACACTCGTGGCAGGTGATGCCATGGACGTAAATGTGGTGATCACACCACCTGGTGTTACCTTCAACGTTGATTCTTCTAACAAACAAATACTGCAGACATCGCCTATCGATGTACCAAACAACATCAGTATATCTGTTAATGGACAAGGATGCGCTTTCGTTCAGGTATACGAATATAGTTTAGTTTTTATGCAAGAGCCACTTAGTTTAATTAATTAGTATTAATTAGTACGGTGTTATTGTTTTTGTTGTTGAGCTGGCTTTGAACCCAAAATATGAATACTTTTAGCGCAGTGCTGTAACCAGTGTTACAACTATTGCGCAATCACATACCCATGCGTGCGTGCGTGTGCGCGTGCGTGTGCGTGTACATATAAAGAGGCAACAGGCGCTGAGCATCAACATATCTAAACATCCTTCGAGACCTACCTCCATAAATCAAAATACAACTATACATACATTAATCTAAAAATACCATACCTCCACATATTGATAAATGTATGCGTATACCTATGCATGTGTCTGGTCTACTCATCAGCCTGTGGGAACCAGCTCATTCGCTTTTCGTACGCGACAAATATGTCACGCCCATAGGAAAGCGGCTACATGCAGGCTACGTACAAAAAGCGGAAGCACGTAAAAAAACATACCATTTGATATCACAGCTCGCAACAAACAACACGTGCGTGTGGTTCAATGGTGATTTGCTACATACATATCATAACTACTTTGATACCACAGTTGACATTCAACAGTAATTTTCTGTGGTCCAAAAGAAATCTGTATATAAAAATTTCGAGACCTCAGCTTTATTCTGGGTTCGAATAACTAAATAATTCCTACCTATATGAACCATATATATATCGGTACACGTCCGATTAGTCTGGCGTCGAAGTTATATACTCTCAGCGTGTTATCAAACATTACAGTTTGTTCACGACGTGAGAATGTACACTAACTCAGTATGGACTCACTGAAGTGATTTAGCTAAAATAAAAACAAAGTAGCAATACTGCACAATGGATTATTACTGGACTAGAACGAACTATCGTGTTACAACTATTGCGCAATCACATGCCCATGCGTGTGTATGTGTGTCTGTGTGTGCGTGTGTGTGTGTGTATATATATATATGTATATATGTATTTTGTGTGTGTGGTTTATGTGTTTGTGTGTGCGTGCGTATGTATGTGTGTGTGTATGTGTTGTGTGTGTGTGTGTGTGTGTGTGGGTGTGTGTGTGTGTGTGTGTGTGTGTGTGGTAGGGAGTGCCTGCCTTTAGCATATGCAATTGGTGTAATTGTATTATAATTACATGTTTCATGTACTATATATAATACAACAGGCGAGTGTCTGGTATAATATCATTCCTCCAGTACCTAAGAAGCCTTTCTTTAATATTGACCTAAATATTGTGCCAACAAGGATTTGTGCTCGACAATCCGTAGACATTTGTGTAAGGTATGGGAACCAGACCTTTAAATATAATTCAGTTTTTTCTGTTTTAATCTAATCTAATATGGGACAAGATAGATATTTACCTTGTATTTTGTATATTGTTATATAAAATCTCACATTTGGATAAATTATAAATGTAAATCATTCTAGTTAGTACCATTTTTTTCATCTTCAATTTACCACTTCTCAAAAGATATAATTTACAGGAATAGTTTACTGGATGTT
Source organism: Paralvinella palmiformis (assembly GCA_025642065.1). Lineage (NCBI taxonomy): Eukaryota > Metazoa > Annelida > Polychaeta > Terebellida > Alvinellidae > Paralvinella > Paralvinella palmiformis. The sequence continues at coordinate 32,814 of JAODUP010001387.1, read as the reverse complement.
TCATGAAAACAGTCTATCATTGTTTCATGCCCGTATTTTAGTTATCTACGTGATGATGGGCCAACAAACATGGCTTTGGTCCAAATGAAACTGGTTACAGGCTGGGAAGTATCAGAAGATTCTATTCCACAACTTGGTGGACCAACGACAAACAACACCGAGTCTGACGACAGTCCTGGAACTATGACTAAAATTGAATTCGAAGACGACATGGTCATCTTTTATTTTGATAAGGTAATGTTGTACCTACTTTTACATGTGTATATTCCATTAACACTCATTCATCTTTACATTTTCATTTTATGTAGGTTTGTTACTATTTGAATTGTTTCTCGACTTACTGATATTTACGATTATGATATAGTTCGAAAATGACATAGTCATATTTTAGTTCGATCAAGTAACTTTTATATCCTGAAATATATTCAATTGGCCTTCCTGCAACAAATCGCATTTGAAAAATCTAAAATATTAATTTGACTTGAATGGCGAAACCCCCCAAAATCACTTGATTTCCATGTTTCGTGACTTCGTTTTTTTTTCTTCTTTCATCTAGCTGTCATCTTCAGCAAGCTGTTTCGAGTTCCAGCTGATACAAGAGATCAAAGTTAATAACGCCAAACCTGGATTTGTAACTGTCTTTGACTATTATGACACTAGTAAGTAGTTAATTTAAACCTCTGATAAAACCTTGCAGGTATTATGTTTTAGAAAATCAATTTTAAACAGCGCATTACGACAAATTAGAATCGTCATTAAAACGTTTAATTTATTCGTATCCTTTTTACAGACAAAGAAACTAGCATAGATTACACTTTAAGCTGTAATTGATATGATATGGAAGCGTCTGAACATAAGGTTGTACTTATGTATCTAATAAAGTTAGCATGATGCATCACAGGTGTTCTAGGGTGATAGATATGTGCTTACGTGGATTTGGATATAAATGAATGATGAAAAAATGAAATATTCTTATCCTTTTTATTCTGGGTTTCTTCCTCTTCTTTTTCCATCGATAATCTTGTTCTAATTATAGAACGATGTCCACATTTATATATTGTTTTGTTTACAAAGACCTGTTTTGTTCTACTTGCACTACATTTTCCACATTGTTGTTTTCTGTTCTCAATTAAAAATGTGGACAATGTTCTGCTTACGAACAATATCTGCATTTGTATATTGATAATTGTTCTTAATTACAACTATCGGGTCAAATACAAGATTATATGGGAATAGCGTCCGTTCAGATACAGAGTATGTGCAGCACTTTAATACGGCATTCCCTATTGCCAAAAAAAAACAACACTAGCAAAACAGACAACATCATATAATTCATAGATTAAGAATGTCATTTAGAAAATGATGCCAATTTTAAATATTGAACAAAGTCCAAACACCCCACCTCTTATGTTGATTAGAGTAGATTAAATCCAAGGCCGAATAGGAAGTTATATTTTATCATTTATACTATGTATTTTAATACTTTTTCGGGAAATGGACCACACCTAGTATATATAGTACTTACCGGACTACCGTTCATTTATCTGATCCAGTATTAATTGTTTCCATCTAGATCTATAGAAAGCAGTCATTCGTCTTCAGATAAATGGTAATAGTCCCCAGAAGCAGCCTCCAAAATCATTTTATGTAATAATGTCACACGAAAACCTTTCATGGGTATAATGCTGACAGGAAGCGATTGCTATGCGTTTGAGTAACACTTTGCGCCTATGATGGCAGCATGCGTTGTATGCTCCCTGTGGAGTTGAGATATGTGCTGGGTGGAAACAGGTCTGAGTCAGGAATAATAATATTGTAAAATGCCTTAGAGTAGTTATCTAGCTGAATAGAGCGCTATATAAATGTCACATATTATTATTATTATTATTTTTATTATTAATGTGAAGTATGCACTTTTCGATGAATAAACACAAATCAAAATAATATGTTTTGTTTTAACCAAAATTTTTTTTTTTGGTACTTACTGATGCGTCTTCTCTGTTCATGTATAACCCAACACCTTTGAACCAAGTTTTTTCTAAAATATTTCCACTTAAGCCTACCCAAAACACTTTTTACATATTTCTAATCTGGGACCAACTACAATAATTTGAAACTATAAAGTACCGTTCGTTGTATAACATATTACATATATACATTGATCGAGTAACTAATGTATTCATCAAATGGGTGAATACACGATTGAGTGCTTTCTCTAGTTTATTATCTAGCTCCATCTAACACACATGGTCGAGAGACAATAATCGGGGTAAATTAGATGATCAAACATGAAACACCATATATATATATATATATATATATATATATATATATATATATATATATATATATATATATATATACTGGGATTCTCGGACCGGAACAAACGCAGGCTATTTCACTACCAACTTGGCCACGATAACAGAGAAGAGAGAATTGGGGGGTGGGGGGAATCGTTAAGATAAGAAAGAAGACCGACCCAAACATTTTCGATTCCTGAATACTACATATCACATTATTATTCTGCATCATTAATATAATTGTTAGAAGTACACAGACCGACCTATATCCGACAGATTTATACGTAGTATACAAGTGTGTGCAAAGCTAATAGACTTAAACATGTCGTAATAACAAGATAACTTTCTAACATTGGTGTAATACGGAATTTGGATCGAAATAGGTCTTATGTCTGGCCCGGGCAATATGTGTTCTAGGATACAGATAGAGAGGCACTGACGCAGAACATCAACATATCTAAACATTCTTCGATACCTCTACCTCCTTAAATATACCAAAACATATATACATAGACCTCTACATGTTTCTGGGTTGCTCATCAGCCTGTGGGGCCCAACCTAATTCCCCTTTCGTACCCGACAAATATGTCACGCCTATATGAAAGCGTCTACCATGTAGGCTACGTACAAAGGCGAAAGCGCGTAAAACACAATTTGACACCATAGCTAACAGTAAATAACAAGTGCGTGTGGTTCAATGGCGACTTACTACATATATAAGATAACTACTTTGACACACAGTTTACATTCAAAAGTAATTTTCTCTGGTCCAAAAAGAAACCTATATATAAAACATTACAGTTTATTGAACACGTGAGACAATGTACCCTAACTCCATATGGAAGCAGTGAAGTAATTTAGCTCAAACAAATAAAGTAGCATTACTGCACAATGAAATATTGCTGGACTAGAGTCAAATATAACATAAATCCTGCGTAAATACTATGATTTACTCGAACCTAACAGATAAATCTCATAGGTTTTTCTTCATCACTAAGTGAACGTTCATTCACGCTTAATTTAGCGTCCCTAAGTATATGCAGTTAAGTGTGGTGGAATCTACATTAAAGCGCCTATCCACTTGATCTATTTGACCCACGGTCGCCAACAGGGGATTTCAGGCAGATCTGCGGTATGGGGAACGACACGTTGAGATTAAAATAGCTATTAATTCAACAATATTCCTATATCAGTGTAACCTAATTACTCATAATATGTGAAAATACTCTGTCCGCAGCTTAATACCCATGGAGATGCCTACCGGACTAATAAACGACTCCAGGAGTATAAACCCATCAAACAGCATTGTATTAATTAATCCCCGGAGTAAGTAGTAAGCAATAATTCTGATTTATTGACAATAACTTAGGCGTGGCATAAAGGGAAGTCACAATGACATCACTGTAGTCGGTCAGCTCCTAGGTCGTCAGTCTTTTACTCCGTCATTGATCACAAATAAAAGGATATATGAATATCGTAAGCATTTATAACTCGATTAGATACAAAGTAGAACGCCCGAATATCTACGAATATCACATGAGTGTATATACCTAAAATAAATGTTACAGCGTGCCTGATTCGTCCTTTTTCCTCATTTTATTTTCCCACATATACTTCTGTCTGGATAGTCAACAAAATCTATGTATAGATTTTCCGATAATGTTTTGACAGTCAAATGACACCCAATGGACTACATTTGTCTCTTTTATGCTGACTATCATTGTTCGAGGAATAGTCTCACCGGTCTGTGTTTGGCTCCAAAGATGTGACACGCAAAATTGTACTATCGCAGTAGATTGAAAAACAAACCCTCGAATTCCAGTATGTTATTTGTTCTTTTAATATTAAAAAACATAAGAAATAGCATACGTTTAAGGTGAGATCAACATAACGTTTTAATTGACTTCGATATATGAAACATACCAGACCTTTGCCTGTCATCTTTAACCAGAATCTGACAACTAGCCGAGAAAACGTTATGCAGTCTATATGTGAATAAAGTATGTGTTTATTAAACATGCAGAGAAGCATTAGCCTATACAGACAGATATGCATGCATACGTTTATATTATATAACGTTGTACGATGTTGTCTAATGTTGTATGATCTATGATCTACATTTAAACCTGTAACAACTTATATGACATAAGCGGCCTTTTAATAACACATTGTTAACACCTTGATCAAGCTATATACTTTTATATTAAAACTGAGGCCTTTATATATATATATATATATATATATATATATATATATATATATATATATATCAGATGAGCCTACGAGCATAGTATAAACAAACGCTAAATTATCGTCGGTGATATAATAGTAAGCCTTTGTCGAAGATTGGTTAGTGATTGGTCCAATTCCATTGGACCGTAGCAAAACATTCGAAGCTTCGTGGCTCGGAAAATACTATAAGATTACATGACTCGCCACCTTCTGCACAGCACACACACAATAACACGTACACAAACAAAACACGGTGAAGTCATCGTTTACTTTGGCTTCCCCAGTTGCCAATCATTAACGGCTTAATTCATCTCCACTAACCACTGTCACTCAATAAGATATACAGTTATGACTAGTTTAAATTTGGAATGTATTGAAATCGAGAAATTCCCCCTTCAAATCTATTACTGTCGTGGATTAATAGATACACGGCATCTCAAAAATGCAGTGCATCTTCCATTTTTTATGAACTGATCAAACAATTAATATGTGTGTGTGTGTGTTCATATGCCTCATATGTAGCTATTTGTTTCTTCTTCATATTGACAATTTTAAGATCACTTGGTCAACTTTGGTCAACTGTTTGCTAATACTACCTGGCTATCTTCATAGTTTGTCTTATCAATTTATCTATTTGTCTCTCTATAAAATAGAGAAGTTTTTTAATATTTTTCCAAAAGTATTAATAGGGATTTATTTGGCGGGACTGGGTGACGAACTAAATAAACTAAACACACTTTTCATCGATATGCTATTCCAGACATATAGTTAAGGACACGTGTACCCTAAATATATTAAAGTAAAGTCTATTACCCGTCAAAGCATGTAGCGTATAAGAAGCTATATACTTCTATATAACATTCAGTGACACTATCTTTAAAAACAGTGTCAAAAAGAGACCTGTTTTAGCTTAATTGGTTCGAACATAATACTTTATCTCACCTCTCTCGGTTCATGGAGTGTTCGAATTTAAGTACAAGTTACACATTGATGATCAAAGTATTTATGTCCTCATCTCTTCTAAATACATGTAACTCAATTATCCTTAGAGAGTAGAGCTTCTTGCAAACTCCTCGTCTAAATACCCGGATTTCCTTGCGCTTAAGAGTATCAGCAAACTAAATAATCTTAATACGAAGATGGTGGAAGTAGAATTGCTACGTCAGCTGTTGAGAACATTATATCATTTTCTGTCTGTAAATGGGAAGCCGATTAGAAGACTATGCGAAAAAACGATTTTCTTATAATGCTTGTTTATGAGCTACATGTCTCAGGTTTTCGTGTTTTGGATATTGAATACTTTTCCTATAGTTCAGCTGTAACACTAGTTAATCTGATGTATGTTACGTATTATTTCTATAAAGAATGAATATTTATTTGTAATTGTTGTTTACTATAAGAGATCGTATATTACGTGTGTAAATGGTGGGTATTTCTTAGTATTGTTATTATCATCGGAGAAGCTCGAAAACATAGAGGTCGTTGAATAACTGCAACTACAAAACAAAATGGTTAATACATTATTTGGTATAAGGTTTTTTCACAGATCTTGAATGCTGTTCCTATGAAATAGAAAAAAAAGACAAACAACAGAACAGTTTAGACTGCAAAGTTTATATCAATTACAGGAATATTTGAAATTACAGAAGGGTTACTTGTAATTTGGCATACAATGGATTATCTTCTTATATATATTCCTCTTCATCATTTGGTCCCTTCCCTTTGTGCTAATCTTCTAAACTTGAAAGATAATAAAACAAACATTATGTATTTGGCTTCAACACATTGACTAAAATACTAAAAACCTCATCATTACACATTATTTATTATTGTATTACCCTAATGGATAAATGAAAATCTAGGGTATATTACTTGGATATGTATTAATATGAATGAATACCAATATGCCGACAAATGTATTAACATCTTAAGAACATTCACCGTCTGACTCATAACATCAATTGCCTTCAGCGAATTTTGAAGGTTGGATCTCACTAAGCAAGAAATAATCGAGCCCAATTATTTAATAATTATATTGGATACCTCTTAGACAAAGTATCTATTTCACTTGAATACCTGTCTGAACGTGTATCCGTTAGAACTGCGGTCTCGGGTTGCAAGGAGACTGAGACTAGTATTTCAGCTTAACGATTGTGTTTTTCCAAAGGATTTAACACAAGCCTTAGTTATTCTTGTTGACTTGTAAGTGATTTTTAGCATGGGTTTCAATGGATTAAATAAATAATTTAAAAATTAAACTTTTAGGTGAATGTAAATGGATTTTAAAGAAGATTTTTAAAATATGTAATGTAAAGTTTTGGAAATATTATTTTGACTTGTACCCGGGAACCAAACATATAAGCATCACCTGTATATATTTTTTAAACAAAATTACATTAGAGTATTAACACCCTTGACATTTACATGTAATAAACATTGCACGAATGGCTGATTCAGAAAATAAAACAGTTCACTTTCAATACAAGATATCATGCATAAATACCAATATTACAGTAATAAGAATCACCCATTGAATTATAATCTATGTGATCATTGATTGTATCCATTCATATCGTCATGTCAGATGGCAAAGGTTCTACAAAAAATATGTTTGAACTAGACAGGCCTGACCATGACAGCCATGCAAATAGCGCTGAACGTTATTTAGTTTAGTGGCATATATGTATTGGATGAAGTATATGCCATTCCTATTAAATTCAAAATTATTATCTGAAGATCACATAACCTTAATGGACTATAAATAAAATCCAAATATAGCTGGTAATTAGCTTATATAAGCTTCTCAGTGAGACATTTATCAGCCACTACACGCGTAAAGAGACCGTTGTGTGAATTTCAGCCGCATGGAATATTTCTCCACCAAGCAAAAGTTGTATTTATCGCTTACTGCTACAATGACACTAGAGGTATGACCTTCACTGTACACAAGATAGACTCTCCATCTATATCCTCGCCTGTCTGTAGATCAATTTAGGGAACCTGATGTAGGGTTTCTAATTATGTAAGGAAATGGGGCTTTGTTCAAGATAGACACCCATACAAATGACTGGCTACATATCAGCTATAGGCTTTTCTTGGCTTAGCTTACGTCTTCTGGGTTTGTTGTTCTTGATAAAGTTAGGTTAATTCACAGAAATGAGATTACAATTAATCAGGTAGAAACGTTGATGGCTAAGAATATGTGTGTGTGGGGGGGTTAGGGTACATAGTAAGAGGTAACAGGCACAGAGCATCAACATATCTAAACGCGGCTACATGCAGGCTACGTACAAAAAGCGGAAGCACGTAAAAACATACCATTTGATATCACTATTTTGACACCACAGTTTACATTCAACAGTAATTTTATGTGGTCCAAAAGAAACCTGTATATCAAAAACTTTCGACACCTCAGATGATGACCTCAGCTTTATTCTGGATTCGAATAACTTAATAAATCCTACCTATATGAACCATGTATCAATACAAGTCCGACTAGTCTGACGTCGAAGTTCTTCTCTAACCTAAGTGAAAATTCAAGCCCTATATATAGCCTCAGCGTGTTAACAAACATTACAGTTTGTCCATAACAAAGAGAATGTACACTAACACAGTATGGACTCACTAAAGCGATTAAAATAAAATAAAAACAAAGTAGCAATACCGCACAATGGATTATTACTGGACTAGAACGAAATATCGTCTCAAACCTGAGTAAATACTACGATTTACTCGAACCTAACAGCTAACCCTCATACGTTTCCGTTCATCACTAAGGGAACGTTCATTCACGCTTAATTTAGTGTCCCTAAGTATATGCAGTTAGGTGTGGTGGGATCTAAATTAAAGCACATATCCACTTGATCTATATGACCCATGGTCGAGAACAGCGGATTTCAGGCAGATCTCCGATACTGCGAATGACACGTCGGGATTATAATAGCTATACATTTAACAAATTCCTATATCAGTGTAATCTAATTACTCATAATTATTTGGTTCACTTAGTATATATATATATATATATATATATATATATATATATATATATATATATATATATATATAATAAAGTGAAATCGGTGGTTAAAAAGATCCGGTGGTTATTCACAATAAATCTTTAGCTAAGTAGATTATGTGGCAGCTCTTTTAAAGGGACTGTCCACCCTTAGAAAATACTTTTAAATACCTAATGCTTAGATCAGTAACCAAACATTCCACAATAATAATCACGAAATATACCTGATATCATAGATATAGGGAAATAATCCAAATCACTAGAGGGCTGCCATTACGGCTGCATCGGAAGCCAGATTCGAAGGCGGGAAGGAGAAAACTGAAATGCTTTGATGTCACATCGGCGCTCTCTTAGTATCTAGACAGACGCGGATTATAGTTTCTCTTGAGCGTTAATTTCTGAGCTATTTTGACTCATCTTCCACTTCTCAGGTTCCATCTGGCTCAAACTGATATGGTTGTATGTCATTCATGGTGTAATTTTAACAAGATAATGCCGTTTAGTTATGGAATAATTCTTTGTTCTCACTTCTGTACGGGCTCTACAGACTTCAGGTCAACCGGATATGCTGAAGTGACGTCAGCATTCAAGAGCTTCCGGTCTCTACCTAGCTTCAAAGCGGCGGCGTCCACAGGCCAATAAAAGTCGATTAATCAGCACTTTGAACTGGATTATTTAATATGTAGGTGATCATTTACACATTTTGACATTATTTATGATATTTGTGAGTATAGCTGTATTAGTGCTCAAAATTTGAAATAAAGTTGGATTAGCACTTTAAGTACGATTAATAATCAGTCACCAGCAGCTGAGATGGTTTACCAACATTTTCAATAATTGGTTATAAAGAGACTGAACGGAACTGAAATCCATATTACATCACTAAATGCACATAATCAGTTAGAATGTTATTTCAGAAATCACTTTAATATATGTTAGTATATATTTCTATGCCTATTTATATTATGCACATACATAGTTATACATATTTAAATTATATGAAATACTGCAGTAAGGTATTTTGATAAATATGTGTGTGTTATTTGTAGCATTAAACACTTAGGTCATAACTAATAATTCATGTGGATTTAAAATTTGTTGCAGGTAACATAACATAACTGAATCCTATAGGAGCATTATGTCATGTATGTCGTTCACGTCTGATATTTGCACGGTTCATCATCATTCAACGGAATGTTATTGTTATTCAAAGGTCTGACAATTCCTAAGATCCTGTAAATAATTTCCTATGTTTAATAAATAAGCAGCTAACATCCTTAAAACTTGTCTTACCTGTTATATGTTACTTCTTGTCGTTCATAAAATATTTACCTGGTGGATATAAGAAAGATGCGATTTATGCATAATAAAATACCTTCCTATCATTATTGATTCAGTTTTACTCTTAAGACAGCCATAACAGAATAGGTGAAGTACCAAGCTAGTTATAATTCTGTTTATGAGATGCAACTGAAGGAAATTGGCTAGAAACGCGATGAAAGGTCAAACTAGATTTAATGTGTTTTTCTCGTACAAAAGGTTGGAATAGTTATATTCTAGCTTGAGCAGGATTCCGCTATATTTACATCATATACAAAATAAAATGTTTTATGATAAATATGTTTGTGTTTTGAATAACTAAAACTACAAAGATACTTTTAAGATAAATTGATGAGTCGTCTATTAATTTTCCTTCAATTTTCCTTCAAAATATATTCTCGGTTTATCAATAAGTATGTTGGTGTCATGTTCATAATTGATGTTATCGTATTAATGATAACGGGTAACTAATGTTGCGAAATATAGGGAAAAAAGTGTTCTTGTTCTGATGGGTATGCGTTAATTGGAAATTCAGCACACCCGAAAATTGTAGATGATGTGACGCTAGCAGAATATTCATTCTTTGATGCAGCTCCATCTCCCAAACATGTGGAGCAGTTTACAAACGATTCCATTATTTCTTTAAGTACGAAACACATTTATGTTTTCAGAACACGTGGCTTGAAAAATATCAACTGACTATTTGGGGGATAAGACTTCCTGTAGTTATTACCTACCAACTAAGAAAAACCTGTATATTTCTTATTAGACCCTTGTTATCAGAGGCGGACATCCGATAAACTTAATTGCGTTCATATATTCTTTCGAATTTGCAGAAGGATACAGATATGAAATAACTAGTTGATATTCTCGAGTCGACTAATCTCAATTTCAGGCAGCATCTGTAAGAATATACCCATAGATATGGCCACATTTTATAGCGTGTCTACCCTGACATTTTATCATTCCTTATTGGTATTGGTATATCTTTAAAACAATAAAACAACCATTTCAATTATAGTTACTTCGTACACAATATACAGGTAGACAATGCTGTTTTTCCTACCCGAAAGGTCATACAAGCTGCAAAGAGACTGAAAAGATATCATGAACTGCTGCTGATCAGTAGATTTCTATGATCAACACATGCAAATTTAAGTTTTCTTCTTTTTTTGGAAACATTTTAGATTATATCTTTATTAGTGTTCAATGTTAAATATGTAAAGGTCAAGGTGTAATTATTAATATGGTTCATAGTTAGCCCGGATGATATGTTTATGGGTAAATATTTATGTTTCGTTAGCAACTAGCGCTCCAATTCTCATCTTTCTGATTTTCCAGCCTGAAAGTTTTATAGTTTTTTTATTCAGTTGGGGATGTTAGAAGTGGCAGACCTGGCTTATTTCTCTCATTTACTATATTTCTAGTGGTATAATTATTTACAGACAGTTCAACATGAGTATTCAGGTGAGTAATGTCGTTTGTGTTCCCTTTACAACAGTTTACACAGGTAATTAGTCTTCGTGGCTTCTTTGGTCCTCCTCAGCATAATCTCTTGAGTATTTATGAAACTATTGTTTCACTTCTACAACATTTAATTTTCTTAATATGATTGATTTATGGTATTCCTTGGGACATTGCTGTTTGGTTAAAACATTTAATCGATAAGGAATAAATAATAATGAACTAATAACAACTTTATAGCTGCAATTATATTCTTTTTTAAGTATTAATCAATGATATATTTCTTTGATCAATCATTAAAATATTATTCTATATCAGTACCTCTGTGTTTGTATATATGTACTGTATATTATTATCATAATAATATTTGTATGATTGTTATTGTTAGCATTATTTGTATTTCTACTGGTGTGAATTATGTTATTATTCACTGCAATAGTAATTTTGCCAAAATCGTAGTTTACATTCGTAAAATCAAATGCGCATTGATCGCCAATATTGTATATTTTACTTTTGAAGGGAATGCTTTTTCCGCATTCTGCCATAATGCTAACCACCTAATCAAACTTACCCTAACCTAACCTAATTTTACTTTTCCAGAATGTCGACATAGTTTTCCCTTCACTATTAAAACATACAATTAATATTAGGTTAGGTTGAATTATAAATTCACATAAAAACACCGTGGATCAGCAACTTAAAAAACAGATGAGAAATAACATACAGTACTATTTGGAAGCACTAAAAAGAGTTGTACTTCTTGTAAAGTTTCTTAATGAAAGAGGTTTGGCATTTAGAGGTCATGAAAAGAAGTCGGGCTCACAAAATAATTAAAACTTCATCGGGGCTTTTGAATTTATTACAGTATTCGACCCATTTTACATGAACATTTCCAGAAATGTAAAAAGTATAAATATTCCCCCTTTGAACTGTTATGTGGAGAATATTTTTGTCTTTTGGTACGAAATATAAGTAATATTTAAAATTTCTATATTTATTAGTGAAATTCTAGAGGTTAACAAAGGTCATGACTGAAGACAATATATGTACGCTATAACTAGTCATGGTTTATTACGCCGTCATCTAGAAACAACTTACAAATAAAAACAGAAACGTTTTTATATTTTGTTCCGTTATTCTTTCACTAGATTAAGACTTTTAACCGCTTCCAAGAAAACTAGTCAACGTCATGACAAATAATCTTTCAGTATATGCATTAATTAAGTTTGTTTTTGTTTTAAATGTACTAACTGGTAGCAATATTTGTATTTTAGTAAAACCGTAATTCCCTACCAGATCGTCTACAATATCGAATAAAGAGATAATTAGGTGAAGGGTGTCTTATTCGGCGGACTTGTTCGAGAAAATGGGACATATGAGACTCCAGAGATTCCTCTTCGTTGAAAATGCATTGCCCTGTATATTCTCCTTATTGCCAGACCTTCAATATTCATCATACTTCAGTTAGACCATTATCTCAACAACACAAGTTCCAATCTGCTCTGGATCAACTTTCTTCGTCGTGTTCTTGATATATGTGATTTGTTAATGAAGAGTTACTCATGTAATCAATATTGACCGACATTATGATTAATTAGTTTAATCCTCGCTATCTATTAGCTACCAATGACCTGACACGTACATTGACGACATTAGATAGTTCGCTCGCTAACTGTTAATACTTCCTTCTTCTGTTAATTTGTCAAGATTGATGATTACTGATTTATTGAATGATGCATTTCAATGTCTAAAACTCGATCTTCGAAGCTACTGATATTGTACCGTAAAGAAATTTGGGGATATCCAAATTAAGTGCCCCAAGAAAATGTATAAAGTTATATAAGCGTTTGTGAGGAAATTAAAATGTCAAAGAAACATGTTATGATAATTCTTGTTTATAGAATAATCAGTTTGGTGTTTAATAATTTGTCCAGGGGATTCTTTGTCTCATATGTGTATGGTGATGCTACACCTCTTTAATTTAGTTAAATGACTCGTAACCAGATACTTTAAATGATTATTATCAGACATCTATCGTGATTAGCAGCCTGAAATGTATCGAATTGTACATTGGTGTTTCGAAGAATCTATTGAAAATGTTATATATTCAAGCATATTATTATCAAATTGAAAGGGTCGAATTATTTTCAAAATACAAGTACGTTCATACTAAGTCCGGTAGCAAGTATTAAATAAGTATCCCTTTATTTTATTTAGGTTGAGATTCCGTTTTATTAATTAAGTTTTAAAATTTCACCAGAATGTTTTAATTATTTTGTTTGTGGTTTCCAGGCTTTGATCTCATGTAAACAATGTAATTAGTAAATATAAGTTATGAATAGAGCTTCTGCGAGTAATAACATATGCGTCATGTGTATTTAATTATAAAATAAAGAAGCGTAAAATAGGTGTAGATAGAGGTAGTTTAAAATATGAGGAGAAAATGTAGACACATTTTCTGAAGGGTATGAAAGCATGAGGACGTCTACTATTTATATAATTATAAAGATAGTAATACTGATATCTGTAGATATTGGTAAGCATTGATCACAGTCTATTTTTAGTGAGATATATTGACCTAACAGTAGTATTAACTGTGAATAACGTGTTTGATTTTTATGGTACAAAACAGGCCTCAAACAACATAATCCTCTTCTTTCTTTTCCACTACGCTAAAAGAATGGGGAATAATCCTTTTGGTTTCTTGACCAAAGTTTGTTTCTTTGAGTTTGATCAAGTTGTCAATGATAATAACAGGAGACTAACTACCACAGATTCATTTCAAAGTACGTCTAGTCTCTGGACAGAGTTGAGAGTAATGTGTTTCTACTTAGGAAGACATAAAGCTTCAATAATAATTAATTTTGATCTGATATAAAACTATCACATGTGTTGCAGTATCTCTGTTGAGGAACTTAATGCGCTTTTACTCCTCTTTGGCTTTATTTAATTACCTTTGGGATAGATTGACTGATTTAGCCTACAATAAATGCCGTCTGATAACACTTCAATTTCTCTATTTTTACGTTTGTAGGATATGCTTTGCATGTCGTATTAAAACATGTGTTAACAATACTTGTTTGTTACCAGCTCAAATGCAGAATGTCATAGCAATGACCAAAATGATATAACTTAATTAATTTAAATAAAATTACGCACCATTAATTGTAATCACCATCACCTCTACAAAAACCTCCCTTTAGGTTTATTAAGTTAATAAATTGAAATGTTTATATCCATCGTCTTTGTGGGCAATTCAAGCGAAGAGGATAAACAATATTTTATTAAACTTGTACATGATTTGATAAATAGATAATTTTGGCCTTTTTTAATATATACTTTGTTTAATTATTACATTAATTATTGAAATTGAATCCATACATTCGTTACTTTGATTCGAAACGGGTGTATTGTAAAAACATGTTCTAGAGCATATTTCTTCCCCCCCCCCCCCAAAAAAAAAGGCATTTAAGCTATAAACAAAATAATAACATGCTCTGGCTTACATGTTCTGGACCGAATATTTTATACATAAATGAAACCTTTGTTTATTTATTTAGCTGATCAAATCAGTGACTGTGCGCATATTATTTTCATCAAGATGATTTAAGTTAATTACATTTTTGTAATATAAGACCCAACTAGGACAACTCAGATTAATCAATAAACCATTAACTGCATGTTGATGTAGCGCGATAAAAATATTGGTAATGTGACAGTAAGTGAAGTAATTGATACGATAATCTCCAGACAATATTCATAACTTTTGGCGTTTATTACTTACAGAACAATGCAACTTCTTGACTATATTTAATAACATGCATTAATGATAAGATTTATGTTCTACCTAAAAGACAAGTGGCAGGAGGGAGTTGCTATCTAATTAACAAATGCTCGAGTTCAAATTTCTATCCATCTATCCCGAATTATTTGGGAAGAACAAAATTAAATCAAATAATATAAAACATTATCCCATTATCTCAATATAATTTTCTTTCATCCACCATGTAATTAAATTTTCTGATTCACTTCTTCCAGGCCAGACTCCTAGAAAGTTTTGTTTTCTCTCCTATCCACTTATCATATGCACACTGGTTACATAAGGCTTCTATCGGTTATTCCTTTGTATATTTATGGAGATAAAATGCGCCTCTAAGACCACAAATATAAATCTATTATTAAACAATCCATATTATGTACTTAGTTAATAACATTATCTGACATAAAGACATAAATAAATCGAGAAGTTTCATTTGTTTTAAATATAATTTTTTAAACATTTATATAATGTTATGTACGTTTGAATGTTTGAAATAAACTAACATATTAGAGCTATATTAATATTTAAATAATGGTAAATAGATGCACATTTATATATGACATAACCACTGTGGTACCTTTGAAGTGTCCCAGTAAAATTAGTTAAATGGATCCATGTGACAATCTGAAAAATACTGGTTTATTTCAACATTTAATGAAGATTGTGTACGTATTAAATTCGCTGATTTGGTTGAGTGGTGTGTTCAATTTCTATTGGTGAAATGGAAATAGATAAGTTAGACCGGTAGAATAACAAAATAATTAGACGGAAAAATAGTTATACGAAAAGACACAGCAACTTCTATTGTTGTTATTTCGTTTTGTAGCCAGTTTCATGTACACTTGATATTATACAGGAAATGATTACAGTAAACATATGTTTTCTGTGCATAATTGCTGAATTAGCAGGAGCTGAAATTTCAACTCATTTCAGTACTCAAATCAGAGCCGGAATTAGACCGCCTGAGCTATTTAATAGAATTTGGGGGACACCTTTCCACCCGTGTCTAAAACATATATATTCAAGGATCCCATTGTATTTAAACTAGACGCGCCCCAAATTCTTTAAACAGTTTCAAATTAGTTCAGATGAGCCACATTAAATCTGAAAATATACACATCTTATGGTATTATAATCAGATAACGGCTTTTGATATTGAGTTATTATAGAAAATATGTACCTTTTTCGTACTTTAATAACATAACTCTTATACAAATATATTTAGTAGTATTTGTAGAGTATTCATAATATAAATAAATATTTTTTGAAGCTATTAAGCATATATATTAATACATTACATATCTAATTTCTAAACGTTTTATTCTGATACATTCGAATATGAATACAATTCGAATGTCTCAAATAAAAAATTTATATAATTATGTCATTCATGAAAATGTATACTAAGAGTCTAAAATAAGATTAATAATATACGATTAATTTTATTGATTTCTCGCTAACTACATTACTGAATATTTCTTTTGTGAATATTTAATACTTATTTAACTTAAACATTATATAGTAATATTTTAGAACATATTCGATTTCATTTAAATAAAAACAATGTTATAAGCAAAAACGCATATTTGTATATGCCATTTAACTTGGATTTTAGGATAAAGCACCTGCTTTAACTATGTTACAAAATATGTTTCCTCACACCAGCCTTCAAAATTGGCAAAGATAAACACAAGCATTACTTGATTACGTCAATTAAATGAACGTTGTGATCATGCCAATTACATTTAGACGTGATGTAAATATGATTTGGCTTACCGGAAGTACCACACGCGAAGCTAAAATGAAACCGAGATCAATAAAGTATTTACTCTGTCCAAATAGTGTAAATGACAATACTTGTCATATATTACGCAGAAATAATCCAGACGTCTTTATACATGTTATTCCATGTAGCTGAAGTAAATGTATTCATTTTGTGAAGACATATTTCCTTGTACAGACACATAATGTGGTGAAATATGTTTAAATAGATAAATATGTTTAGAATATATCAGATTAAGCAGCAAATTGGGGTAATTTGTATGTATTATTGTCCTCCTACTATCTGGCCAATCTTGTCGTAATATATTAACATATAATGGGATCTAGTATGCTATAAGAATATGCGTGTAGTGGTAATATATATGAAATAACTTTATATTTCAGTTGATTCGTTACGAATATTTTGTCATAATGTTCTAATGATCTCAGTGAAGATTAGAGAATATCATATTAAAGAATATCATATTATATTTTACGGGACAAATACTCTGTCTAATCTAATATTCTCTTAACAATAGTCAAAGTTTAATTATCGCTTGATACCTCCATTGATTATCTCCTTGATACATCATATGCTTCTTGAGTTCTAGACAGGTTGCACGGATCTATTATACTGATAGCGTGTGATATCTCCCATGCAATCATATGTATATATATATATATATATATATATATATATTATATATATGTGTGTGCGTGTGTGTGTGTGTGTGTGTGTGTGTGTGTGTGTGTGTTGTGTATGTGTGTGTGGGGGGGGTACACTTCCAGTTTGCGCTGCGTTTAGATGGCGGCTTATCGTAGTTAATAATGTTGTTTGATGCAGTTTGAGAGTTAGGTCTGACTTCACAACCTTTAAGAATGGTAGATGTATCTTGCATTAAATCAGTATTCCTCTATCAGATGTTGGAAAGTTTTGTAGGTAGTCAACCGTGACTGCTGCTAATGCATGTATTCAGTCGGGGGGGGGGGATCCGACGTCCAGGTGTGAAGAAAATGCCACTGTTCCAAAAGGTGATGATAACAGCAATCATGTTTCTCTAACTAATAGCTTTCTTTAAAGTTAATTCTTTTCTTAATGCTTCGTCTTCCGATTTTAGATCTAAATATGTTAACGTTATTGTGCGTACTCGTCATATACAAGCTATTAATTCACTTATGAATTTTAATTTTCAGAACCCGTATGTCATAGACTATTTACATGATGACCGAAAGGTTGAGGTCCCTTTATCAGTATGTTTCTGAATAATTACTCCTTGAGGAATAAAGTGAATGCATGTGGCTGATTACGTTGTCTCTCGAGGTATTGACGTATTACTGCTTACTCAAAAGAGGCTTAGAACTGAGACCGATAAGTTCACCATAAATACTGGTTCTGTAGGCTATGAGTTTAATCATTGTCCTCGTAAAAGTGGCAGATGGGTGATGGTATTGTCATACTTTACCAACCTACATTTGGTGCCACGATGAGTAAGTCAGAGACAACGCAGATGCATATCAATTTTTAAGCCATGGACTGTACTAGAAATACAGGTACGATTACAGTAAAAGTTTCTATTTTAGATCGTCCGCTCTTTCTAAGCAACATATTGCCCGATATGATGTCATGTTAACTGGTGATTTAAATTTGCATGTGGATAATAAACTGAAGCTCATAGGTTTTGCAATATATTGGATTCACCCGTATTGAGTCATCATATCAATAGTGCAACTCACAAGGGAGGTCACGCATTAGATGTTGTCATCTCTAGAGAATCGAGCTCCATCACAGTAGGAACCCTTCTCTATGTGGCCCGTATCTCAGTAGCAACAAAGGTAATTCCTTCGGCGATCATCTGGCAGTTGTTCAAAGCCCCATTAATCGTCATGCTCCGTCTTGTTCAAATATCATCACGGTGAAAACTGGAAATTCATTGATATTCTGATTCGCTTAGATCTGCTACGAAAATTCGGAGGAAAACAGAAAGAATCTGGCACTAAACTTCTTTAATGGTGAAATATAAAGGGATCAAGGAGAAGAAGTTCTCATGTTCCACTAAAATAGAGGATTGTCAAAAAGATCAAAAGAAACTCTAGAAATTAACTAAGAACTTGATGGGGAGTTTCATATAGGCTAACACATATAGGCAGATGATGTTATGTTATGCTGAATTTGAATAGAACCAAGTTTTGTCAGTCATGATAAAAACAATGTTCTGAATCATTTTATGCACCAATAACAGGCCCTGAAATTACTCTATTTTTAAAAATTAATAAAAAAAAATGTTATGCTCTACAGCTTGTACAACAATTGATAAACAATATTAGATGTTCTGACATTTTAGCCATTCCTTGGAGTTAAAAAATATTGATCACGTGTTTCTATATGCACATAAAAGTAAATAAAACATAAACAAAGTAGAAATACAAGTTGTTTAAATCTTGACTATTTTATTAATCATGAAGTAGGTTGTGTGGATGATGTAAGTAATGTAGCATCTACTGGCTACCATATTTCGATTGATGAGGATGGATTTATTTCAGCTTTTAATGGATATTGTTCCCATATTAAATCCATTATGTTCTAAAGCCATGGACAGGTCTTATCGATGTCATCACTGAAATGAGTCAACTGGGAATACACGAGTTACATGAATAATCTTCTTTGATTAGACGCGTGTGAGGGATATGACACTTTCACGACCTTGTGTACACGAAAATAATTATATTCGGCATATATTTCATCATCGGTGAACTAATACGACAACTAAAACTGATACGAAGAAAATTCGATTCAGTATATATTTCTCCAGTACATATATCTAACTGTATCTGATCTGTTTTCGTTATAATAAGTAACGCCTAGATGTTTATAGCTTGCCTAATATTGTAAATTACGTAAATTAGCTTAAAGCCAGAAAGTCTTCACAAACATCTTCATACACCGGGAACTTCGCTGCTCCGTAAACTGACAATGATAAGTAATATAAACGAGTGCAATTTCCAAAATATATAGAACAGAAATACGTACGTTATTGTCATCATCTGATGAGGATGGTGATGATTGGTGTTTTACGGCCGCTCTTGTGCACATGGTAGGCTAAATGGGCCGGGCGACCTTCAAAAGTAATGAGGCCAAGTCAAAGATGAAACAACCTTCAGATAATTGTTTTAGTTAACAAATACTTGACACTATTCCCAATAGAACTCTATCAACTAGTTACTTCACAAACAATTGAACTAGACGGTGTATATTCCCAAATGGCATGGAAAAAGTGTTTATTACAGAATGTCATGCTAGTCTCTATATTTCATTTTCCTGAACATGATATGATACTTTTAGTATTGTAATGTGAATTCGATATTATTTTTATTATATGTTTATAGGATAATTGTGGAGCATTCCTGCCATCAATATATTTACAAGAAAAATCGCTAAAAGTAGATGAAGTGATAGCTAATGACTACCAAATCTAAATAAATACAAACTTAATTTATTTCACCATTTAATGGAGTTTGTGTCTTTATTAAACGCATTATAACCCTGATGTGGTTGAGAGGTCTGATGATTGTCTTCACAGATGTTAGTGAACTGGAAATTGAAATATTAGTCGAAGAAATATTCTTAAGAAGACAGTCATCGTGAAAGTGAATAGGCAGAACGTTGAGTTATATCCTTCATGTTATATTGTACTGGTGTCTTTATCATATGTCTTTATCATATGTCTATCATATGCTAACAGCGCATATTTACAATAGATATTTCGTGTCGGTTTTAACAAATATATAATTTATACAAAGAAATTATTAATTTCTTTGTAGTCGGGGTTGACAATGATGTGCAGTAAATGTTATCATTTAGCATTTAGTTTTCCATATATTTCTGCTTCATATATCTTATTAACAGGACTGTTAATATGTTAATGTATATTTATTAATAGTATATGATGTGATTTTAATGACTGTGGATATTAAATTACAGATTCTTTCAATCAAGACGATTGTTGTTCGCCGTGTATACAATCACATGGAGGAAATACTATATTGTATTATTGAGTCATGTGGTCGATTACTAGCTTACTAGAACTAAAAGGTTACAATGGCATTAGAAAGGTGACACACATTATACACGAGTTAACCTCTCCATTAATGGTCATGCCGGGGCATAGAAGAATTTAAGAGATACAATGCGGGGCTTTAAATAATGCAAAAAATTAGCTTTTTATAAGGTAGCTGTATTCAGATGTAACTCGCTAGAAAACAATCACACTTGGAGAAAATTGCTAAACTGGGTGCGAAAGGTTGTCAACAATGTATAATTCTATTTGGACGAAATTAGGTTAAGGTCGACGCTAAATGTTTATTTTACTGTCTTTTCTTCAGTTCACGTCTTCTCGGCTTCGGAATAGAGTAATGATGTGGAACTGGGAAAATAACACATTTGTAAATACAAAAGCAGTCAAAGAGATAGAGAAATACTTCATCACCCACTGCAATATATATCACGTTTTGATTTGTAACTGGTTTATTATCAAACTAAGCTTTATATATTTGATAGAATCATTACTATCAATGCTATTCAAAATATACATGTTTGTAAAAGTGGTGACATACTCACTTATATTGCTAATAACATGAAACGTATTCTGATCACTTGATACTTTTTATGTTGAATTATATATTAATAATATTCTTTTATACACACCACTGAAATGTATATTAATATCTAGTAATTTATGGGTTTGTATTTAGTCACCGAAAACCTTTTATTGAATCTTCTTTTTTTGGCAAATTTAGTCACCGAAATAAACAGTACACTTCAACTGAAGAATCCGTTTTATAGGCATCACCAATATTTATTTGCTCCATTTATCAAACGATTGTAAAGATATATTAAACAATATATAAGCGATTACCAAGATTGATTTTTCAATGTACCAGTCTCATCAAGAAATCACCGTTCTATTCATTCGTTTATCTTTATTCAGCAATTTATCAATTAACACCAAACATCTAAATCACATCTTGTGACATTTGTTACGTTAATTGGTATATAACTAGAAGAGTTACTTCACATCCTTTCTGGAGTTATCAGCTCTCTAGTATCCATCTTTATGTATATTGTGTCCTTAATGTAATTTTATTTATCTATGTACCTATCTGTCTATCTCTCCATTTTTGTGTCTGTGTTTATGTGCGTGCGTGTGTGTGTGTGTGTGCGTGTGTTTATTTATATATATATATATATATATATATATATATATATATATATATATATTATGTATGTATGTATGTATGTATACAGAAAAACTAAAGCTTACCTATAGACAATTAATATCTACTCTTGCTGAAGCCACCATTCTCTACTTCACACAAACCACGATTAGCAAACACCACGAATTGTAAATAGATCATGATCAGAGAACTTTATACGAGAGACGTCATATTGTATTATAAGGCTTTGGGACTGTAACAGTGTTTAAAGGAAACTCGTCGGTAATTTCTTTCCACGAAATGTTGCATCAAACATATCGATTATAATTTGATTTCATATACCATTACCTTCTCTTTTTCTTATATTTCATAGGCCATATGATATCATATTATATATGATTTAGTTGTGTCAATACATAATAGATGGGCGCGAGTTTAGACTAGTTTAAAAGAAGGGATATAATTCACGATACACACGTGTAAAGTAATAACAATCCACCATCTTTTAAATATTAATAAAAACTTTCAAAATGTATGTTGACCCACAAGGTTTACCTTTTAGTTTAGATATTGAGTACAATCTTGGTTTAACGTGCAAGGTGTTTGTTGAAGACTTAAACTTAATACTGTGGGTATAACTTTCTTTTGCTACGAGGTATAAATAGCTTAGATAAGAATAAACAAATTACCTGCTTAAAGGTGACGGGTAGCGTTTTTACATAATTTCTGGACCGTTATTTTGTATACAATTCACAATATAAATAGCTTAAACCTGCTCTGTCTTGTAAATATTGTCAATTTAGACAACTAGTACCTTTCATATCTATGCAAAATTCCAATATTGCAGTATGGGTTTTCCAATAGGTTGCTCCCTTAGCTCAGTCAGCCGAATAACAATTACTTGTAACAGTGAAAATTCTAAATCATTCGTCTAAAATGGAGTGGCATGTTACTCCAAAACCGGATTGTTCATTAATCATAACATCAATCAATCCACAAGCGAAGTAAACAAGTTTTGTACTTTAATCTCAATTCTTCCTATAGCTATCGGGGGTTTACACTAAACACCGAATAAGTAATAGCAATAGTGTTTAGCGTAACTGGCGTCTGGTATTAATGGAAGTCACAATGACGAGGCTACTGAGCTAGCCAGCTTCTGATTGATGAGCTTATTAGACCGCCATTTATCAGGGATGCGGTACCCATTCATACGTGCATTAGATATATAGCGTGTATGGCCTCCTTTCATTACTATCGCATGGGAATGTTGAACTAAAATAAATGTAACAGCTTATCTTATTTGAACTAAAAGATTGAGATATTGTAAGCGGAATCTGTTATTATTTGAACCTACGGAAATACATGTATACAGATAGAAGGAATATGCTACAGAGTGATGTATGATGTTGTACTCTGTACAGTTGCCATACGTTATGGCTATTTTAGCAGTATGTTCTTTCAAATTATAGTAAAAGCACTTCAATATTGAATAGGATGGCCTATACCGTTCCGTCATATCGCTCGCTTCATATCCTTCTTCTTGTTGATAAGGTTAACCTGGACAGCCATAAAAATCGAAATCTGACATTATTGATACTATTTAATTATGTTGGTTGATTGGCTAAACCCCAAAAGACCATAACTATAATGAGATAGGAGTAATGAAATTACTCTCCCGTTAACAGAGTTATAATAACGTTAGACGTGTAGTTCTGTGTCATATAAAGATTGAAGATGTTTGTAGGCTGGCTACAAAAGAACCCAGTTAGTAGTAAATGAAATAAAAATATATAATTTTACTATTTACAAAAGGAAATAAATGAACATGACACGTAATAGTAGCATGCACAATGTACCAGTGTTACGTAAACTCTTTCTGGTGTCAGTTACTTCACTTAGTCTGTGAGTATCGGTATTTCTTTTATTACGCTACATCATTATATACTTAACAGAAGCCCTATTAATTGAAATAGCTTCGCAACTTTGAAGTTTTCACTTGGAAATTATGACACCCTGCAGCGTGAATTCGCTGGACATGTTCACCACTGAAGCTTTTTTCTCCACTGAGGCCATTTACCAGTGACCAGTGCATAGCAGAAATAAGGTAGAAATGGAATAAACATGGGGGAAAATGGGGTAATAGGTGTTTTGTATGCTTTCATTCATTTAGTAATATTAATATACAGCAAACAAAACACCTAGACTTCATTTATTTACATTTATTTGATAAAAATAAACACAAATAATCTCAGGGTATTTCTCTGCTTATAGCATAAACCTACTTCCAGCTTTAGAAGATAAATATATTTAAGCTTTCTGTACCAAAATACAAGCTTCTATGTTTTATCAATGCCTAGTTTATTCCTCAGTTTTGTGTGAATGTTACTAAAATTGATGAAAATCTTATCCAAAGAGTAAATCATATTTTATGCTTGCAAATACGTAGCCTTGACTGGCTCATTGTGTATCTGATTAACCAGACATGCTCCACAATAGTGGCAGTTTGGCCACTCACTGGGGACTTTTAGATTAGCACACACTATCCAACAGATCATCGCCAATACTCTTTCGCGGCGGAGGCTTATACCCTGGCCAAAGTGGTGACACCGCTTTGGCGAACTGTTTATGATTCGCAATTGGAATAAGTATATTACATGCATCAAACAATTTGGCTAGTTATATCTCAAGTGATGCTTTGTCATATGCTGAAGCCTTTACGACATGGTTAGATATATGTGTTTGAATTTCTATCACGTCACATAACACTTCTTGACATGTTATTTAAGTCCAAAAGGCCTACACCCAAATAGTCTTTAGGTCTGCCACCTTTATACATGGAAACTGACCAATTCTTTAATATTATACTTCGATATATTTCTAGTGATGTCTTTCTCATTACATGCAAATCTATTGATCGAGGCATCACTCATACCAAGCACTACTCTACACTACCCTAACCAAACTGTAATTAGGAACAGGTATTCTCTGTTACAGATAATTAAAGCAAGAACAAGATTTTGAAGTGTGTACAGTTTGCCAAATCGATCAAAGAGAATTACGTTAGAGGTGGAGAGTTCTCTGGCTGACTTATTATGAGTCCTTATTTGCAATAATGAATCTTCTCAAGCCAACTACAGTAAAGGTTGGTTATAACGAAATTCAAGGGGAATGAAATTTCATTTCGTTATAATGGTACTTCGATTCATCCCAGTTTTCAAATATAGATGACATGTACGTATGAGGTATTAGTTACCGAAGCATGAGCCAGAATTGGTGAAAATAACCCAAATACGTATTTTGACAGGAAGCAAATATGTTCCTAGTCTCTGATTGGCTGATTTAAAACAACAAGTCTCTGATTGGCTGATTTAAAACAACAATTAATTTCATCTTTTATTTCCATATTCTCCTTAATGAGTTTATGAATTTCAGATTTTATTTGATTAACTCATCAAGAGCTTGCAACTTTGTATCAATAGATACTGGTTTACGTTTGCTACATTGCGATATTTGATTATTAATAGAAAATTGTCTCTATTTAAATAGGTTGGTAAGCCAATCCAAAGTTTGCAGTTTCTCATACGCCACAATACCCTTTGTATCAATATCTACTCACCATCTACTCGAACACTAATGTAAGAATAAAATTGCATGTTTCTGTCGTCAAAACAATGCAACTAAATTTGATTGTCATTTTCATATTGGTTGTTGCATTTACGATTGCAGTGATAACAACGGTCGTTGGACTGCTTGACAATTGAAATTTCAAACGTCCTATTTTGATATAACCAGCGCGATTTGTATTCATTTAATGCTGCTGGGACTGAAAAATCACATCAGCAAGTTTTCATTATATAACTTTTTTTATGTCCTAGTTTCTTTACTATGGAAGTGAATGATCGTTTGTTCGGACCAAATTTGCTTTACGTGTGTTTGCTTAAGTGACTTATGGTTTTATATAACCTGAAAAAAGCAATGTTATATAGGTATGGTATTTTTGCAATTAAAGGAGAAATCGACTTCGGCGATCAAGAGATAAATCTATATAGGCATGGTGGTTTTGCACTTAGAGCACCAAGAACTATATATAATTATATGTAGCATTATATCCATAACGTTCTAACCAATGCGCCATCGGATTGGGAAATATTCCACAAACGTAGGTTTGAGCAGGATTCGAACCCAGAACCTGGGGATTAGCAGTCCCATGCTCTAACAACTACAGTATCGGAGCTCCCTCAATATAATATCAAGATAGGGAATATATATATATATATATATATATATATATATGTGTGTGTGTGTGTGTGTGTGTGTGTGTGTGTGTGATTTAATTCGATTAGTTAAAAATTCCAACCTTAGAACAAAGAGGTATAATACAATGTGATATGAATATGGTTATCAGTCTTACAGAAATATCAGTAAATAAAGCAATGTCATACAAACCTGCAGGTTCGGACCTAATTATCATTGCCAATACCTAATTTATATTAATTACTGGATTTCTAATATTTTAATATAATTATGAACGATGTATCATCATTAGTATAATTAATTACTTTGTGTCTTAGCAGTTGACAAAGGCTCCAGTTATTTTTTTCTTTCCATCTGTTTACTTCTGTGACTACCTTTAATGTCCTCTTTATAACTAGAATTTAGAAACTCATAGAAAGTTTTCGTTTTATCTATATATCAACTATATATTAACTAATTATGGCTCTCATCTGTTATTATTCTTAATACAATTACATGTATATAATATATCTTTCTTAGCAAATGAATTATTAAAACTGAATTAATGATTTTATTAGTACCCATTACTAAGTAAATAAAACTAATCATTAACAAATATTTTAAACACAAATAAAACTCGAAATATCTCGATTGTTACAATATTTGATCTGTCATTATTTCTCCTCCTGGGAGAGATAATTATTCGAATTAGTCCATTATTAAACAACTTCCCGATGAGTTCTTTATCTTCTGTCGTTATGCCACCACTTCGTTTGTGGTATCACGTTTACACACAAACACACACATTCATACACACACACAGACAAACACACACTCACACACACAGAGAGGGGTGGGGGTATGAGATAGAGATACGCATATACACATATACAAACAGAGATACATACACACATACATACACACATACGCATGCACACGCAAACAAATCCTATATACTATTATATGTATATCTGCACAAATGTTTAGAAGTAAGTGATTGATTGCTTTCACAATTAGAGATAATCCTATTATAATAATACAGTTCCAGACATAATTGTATTACTTATGCTTATGTCATATATTACAAATTTCTATAATTATTGGCATAACTTGGGGTACCTAACATTTAATCATATCAGAGCACTATTTAATACCTGGCTGGTAGTCGGTAATATAAATTATGAAAATAATATCATTCTATTTTGACATAAATTCAGAAGAACCCCAATTCTAACACAGATAAAACCACACAAATGGTAGCACTTAAGGTAGGCAGGCACGCATAAGAGAGTGATGCATAATCATATACTCGTACGTACACACAGAAACGCACACACAAACACACACATTCGAGTCACCTTATCATAGTGCAAATTTCGTATTAAAATGTTCTTGTTAGTAAATAAACAATTGACACTATTCTCAGTGGAACACTAACATGCGGTTACTTTGCAAAGAAATACATCTCTATGAATTGAACCAGACGGAGTTTGTTACCAAGAAATCGCAAAATGATTTCAAAGGATTATACAAATAGGGTTACACAACTAATGATGAACTACACAAGAACCAGTAATTCCTCCACAAATATATCTTGTATTATTCATTCCATAAATAACAGAGATGCCCGATCCTCTACCGACAAAATATCCCAGGAATGTAATTCAGTTAGTGGATACTTCTGGCCAAACTGGTTGAGGATGAACGCTGGACAAAGGGACAAAATTGAAATATAAACACAGAGTGCTGGGTCATGCCGGTCTTTATGTTATATTCTACTAATGAAGGCATGAAAAGTTTAATATTGTAAATTGAATTCCTATATTACTCTGGGTTATTCGAACGATTTTTAATAAATTGTCAGTTATGCATACTACACGTACTTGAGTAATTTTGATATTTTCCACCCTTAATGATGTTTATCAACAAAAACTGTTAAAAATAGATGATGTAGCAATTAGTAACACCCAAACCTTAAATGATGAAAACTGGTTTATATCCGTACTTAATGGACCGTATGTCTATCTTAAATGTATTATTGCGCTAATGTCGTTAAACATAGACACAGAGATACTATTTATTAACCCATTATAATATAGGAATTAGTGGATACACTGAGAGTACCTAATACACAGACATTCATAGTACCTATAATTATATTAGCTAAACAAATGAATGGAGCTTGGGACAAGTGTTCCTATATCTTTGAGTTTTTCATGGTACAGTTATTTGTCTTCTTCTTTATCTCATATGAAAGAATTATTGATGAAGTGGATCGGATTCCATGAAATCAACACGCCTATCTTTCTTGAGAACGCATTTAACATACATATAATCTATACTCAATATATCTGTTTTTGTTATCTTCGCGGCTGCTTTAAAAATCCTGTAGATATCTGTCTTATCAGCATAGCTAATAGTGGACCACCAGAGAGCTAGGTTATAACAAATTATACTTTCTATCATTGAAGTATAGAACATCTGAATTTCACTATTTACACAGAATGAATTCAGTATTCCAAGGATTTTTGTTTACATGTGGAGACAACTCTTAAACAATGCTTTGACCATGTTAGCTTGTTGCCAATGGTGACACCAAGATTGTTTAAATGTTTCACACATTTCCACAGGATCACTGTTTATATAATACTATCTAAAATCAAATATCATTTCTTTAAGCGGTTCGATGGGTGTCTTAACTCAACTTAGTGAAATGGGAACCTACAGTTTCTTAAGCAGACTATATTTGGAGGTGTGGAAACGCAAATATCAAGTTATAGCTGCCATGATATAGTTATTTTTCAAAGGGGAAGAAAATAATACTGATTCATTTATTATCTGTTGCCATTACATAACACATGCCAAGGTTATCTGGTTTTCTTTGACTGGGTGACTGGCAAAGATATAAATATATTGTACTGAACTATATGTTTTCCTTTGACATCTTTATATTTTCCACCTAAATCTTGGCATTAAAATGGCTGCTAATATATTAAGATATTTTATTAACTGTATATAACGTGATTTGGATAATTATACATGCTAAATTACAACAACAAATAGTTGATATATGACAATTGTTACTTAGTTTGTATTGAATCACTTCGGCTTAGATACACTTTAGATGCCGGATACATGACGGCATTCATTATATCGCGCCAGCTTTAAACTTCGAGAGGAAGATATCTCAACACATATTCTTCGGTCTTTTTTTGTTTTTAAAGAACAACAGTTTCATGTCTGGGAGTGACTTTGGAATAATGGAATCTGACTTACGTATCCCTCACTGCTAGAGCTAAGCTATTTCAATGACACTAGGGTCATGACACCTATTATACACGGACTAGCCTCGCCATTTATAGCCTGCCAGTACATAGAATGGCCAATATAGAATGTCCGAGGTGGGGCTTCTAATGAGGTAAGGAAATGAAGCTTTTTATAAGATAGCGGCCTCCAAACTTGACTAACTAATAACAATGGTACTTGAAGGAAATCGCTTGGTAGAGTATATAACGTGGACAACAAAGTATAATTAGATTTGGTCTAGGATTTTTGTCTAGTTCGTTTTACTTTGGCTTACGTCTTCTTGGCTTCTGGGGAGAGGGATTAGATACAAAACAGACAGACAGACAGATACTTCAACGCCAATAGCTAAATATAGAGAGTGTGATTTACAGAGTGCCGTGTGTAAAAATCTGCATAAGTCGCTCTATTTTTCAATCTTGTTGATGCTACTGTCTCTGCCCGTGTTGTTACTGTTATTATGACTTATTGTTATTGACACTACAGCTACTCACAGTAGACAAATCAAGATCCTGTGTAAGCTTATAACAAAAATTTAATTCATAAATACAAATAAACCAGTAAACAAACGAAACCACATAAAACAGCAATGAAATAAGTCAATTTAAACTAAATCAAATAAACAAAAAGATAAACAAAGAAAGAGACAGAACAAATCAATATAAAATCACTCAATATCTTAGTTCAAAGGATAATATAATATTGCATAAATACGAAGGAAATAAACGTATTATGTATATGACATTAATGAGATATGTAGGCATAAGTAGAAACATAAATGCTACAGGTGTTGAATATAATAAACAATCTATTCACCTTAGCTCCTCTTTAATAATTGAAAATGAGACTTTTGAAGATGATTAATTTGACAATTTACGTTTTCCTGGGAGATAGTCTAACATGTTTAAAATGATGATAGTAGAGAGAACAGTTATCATCTCTTAGATTTTATAACTTTGCTAATATATTTACAAGATAACGATATACAGCTTTTAGAGGTTTCTATCTTCCAGTGTATAAATGATTGTATTACTTACACGGGACTTCAAAACATTTTCTGTTATCTAGTCTCCTGGTACAATGATTTCCAATTTGACCAATCTCAAAGCTGTATACTTTGAGCAAGAAAGTGAAGTAATTAATTAATCACATTAATTTCCTTTAAGAATTAAATATGTCTTTTACATTCAAGAGCACTGAATCAAAAACAAAAGCCACCAGAAATAAAAAAATATATATATATATATATATATATATATATATATATATATATATATATATATATATATATATATATATATATATATATATATATATATATATAATGTTTATGGTAGAAAGAGGCATGACGGGTTACATATTGATATTATTGGGAAATCTTATTATCCACGGGTGAGCAGAGATGTTTCAATCTGGCTGATGAATAGATTATGGTCTTTTACGTTGGATTATTAATTACAGAAGCAATTTAAATGTGTTAACGATGAGCCTTAATTGATTAAGCAATCCTAAATACACTGCTGCTTCATTCTAGCTGTTGAATAACAGTCTATAAATCTAACAGATAACGTCGGATAAGATAACGATTACAGATAGAGGCTGTTTCCTCTGGTCATATAGCTAGAAATTATCATTACCATGATTAATTATCTCAGAGACTGAGACAAAACTAACTTGGAAATAGCTACGGGGGGAGGGGGAACAACTATAGTACCAACGTTTGTGGAGCGTATGTGTGTCGATATAATAATAATAATAATAATAATAATAATAATAATAATAATAATAAGTGATTTATGTAACACCACATTCCACTATATAGTTCTGAGGTGCTCTACACACAAAAAGCAAGGAGATTGGATTACCACATTAGACGTTAAAATCATGCAGACATTGCAATGATCCAGTTAAACAATATTTATCATACAAATTAATGCACAGCCATCTCTATAATATGCAATAATTGTTTCACAGCCTTGTCTTAGTAATTATCTTAGTATTTTTTAAACATTCTTTAAATTTTTCAGTAAGATATACTTGTTTATATTGTGACTGTCATCGTGCGGCGAGAGATTTAACA
Source organism: Paralvinella palmiformis (assembly GCA_025642065.1). Classification (NCBI taxonomy): domain Eukaryota; kingdom Metazoa; phylum Annelida; class Polychaeta; order Terebellida; family Alvinellidae; genus Paralvinella; species Paralvinella palmiformis. The sequence continues at coordinate 1,072 of JAODUP010001387.1, read as the reverse complement.
AAAAACACTAATACTAGCCATGGCTTTAGCTTTATTACGTTTTTAAATTATAAAGACAGCTATTATGTTATTTGTGAGGTAATTTCTATATATGCTTTGCAGTTGCTCACGTTGACAATATTATGTTAATAAATTACATATTATTGACAGATGTTAGAAAAGCCTGAGATGGGGGTCAATTAAGTGAATGAGATTTATTGAGACATGTCTGCAAGAAAATGATCACAATTATTAGAAACATTATATCAAATGTAGACTGTGGTCGATAAACAGTATAGTTTCAACCGGGATACTTATTGACCGGCAAGACGTCCGTATTGAAGTGAACGGGAAGACCGTACACAGGCTTAAGAATGACCATCTATATAAATAAAGGTAACTGTGTGTGTGTGTGTGTGTGTGTGTGTGTGTGTGTGTGTGTGTGTGTGTGTGTGTGTGTGTGTGTGTGTGTGTGTGTGTGTTTATCGGTGTATTTGCAACACTTTAAGACTGCAGAGTCTTAAACACATACATACATACACACACACATGTGAATGTGTGTGTTTGTTTGTCTGTGTGTTCGCAACACATTCTGACAAAACTCTTAAACGGCGGTGAATAAGACATTGATTGTGACTATGATTGTGACTATGATTGTGACTATGATTGTGACTGATTGTGACTATTATTGTGACTATGATTGTGACTATGATTGTGACTATAATTGTGACTATGATTGTGACTATGATTGTGACTGTGATGTCATTGGTGACCTTTATGTTGAAAACGTCCATGTCACGTGGTGTTCATCATGCTCGATCACGACCGACTAATCTAACGAAGGTTTCCACGTCGACTAAAATGAAATGGACTCCGACAACTATGTTCAAGTTGGATGACAAGCAATACTATTGCATTCAATGTTTTTCATAAGTTTATGTACAGATATTTTGAACAGGCTTTAAGTATGAAAAGAGCGCTTTATAAGTTTGGTATAACAATAATAATAATAATAATAATAATAATAATAATAATAATAATAATAATAATTGCTTCAACAGTAAAGCAATTTTTTTTTTGGAATCGAATTTCT
>JAODUP010001389.1:0-78955 GCA_025642065.1 Paralvinella palmiformis | reverse complement strand
AGTTTCAGTCAAAGGGCAACATCTATCTGTTCATCAACGATGTAGCAATTTATTCTGCTAGTTTTGTTACACATGGATTGGCATTTATTCAAGGCGCCCTTTAAAGTTTTGACTTTAAATTTATATGTACTTGACTTCACAAGTGGCCCTACAGTCAAGTTGTCCAAGTACCAGTCGTAGTCTCTCTTTTTACTGATTGAACAACAGATTGACTGAATGACTAGAGTGAATAATTACATTAATTAGTCAATCACTCAACCAAGTTATTTAAATAATGAATAATTCTCTAATTTAATTACTGATTTACTTAATTATTTACGTCAGCCTTAATGATTCAGTAAATGAATAAAAACAATTTATTTGTTCGAATGGCTGACCTAGACATCACAGATCAATAAGTGTCGATTATATCTCGATAGATACAGATCTAGTTTTCGACTTCACGGCACCATCCTCACTTTACGCACGAAACAATTCTCCCTTGTGAGTCAACATTCATGATTTGACTGAAGTGAAGATCTGGCACTAAACTGTCGTAACAGAGCTTCACATTTTTAGTATTAGAATAAAGATAGTCACTAATTATTACACACTTAGCCAATCATATATTATATTTGCACATCTTACTCTAAATATACTGTTATTATAACAAGATATCTTCTAATAACAGTCTATATCTAAATGTACAGACGAAAATAGAAAAATTAAATCTTGACTTTGACTGAAAAATCGATCTAACTAAAAAAGTCCACCCATGCAGTCTCTAACGAGATATTTATTATATTCATATTTCATAACATGTAATATTGGGGTGGAGTCTGATTAAACGGAACTTACTCAGTATTTGGTAGAATAAATCCACATTTATGTCTAGTTTCGGTCGTAACAACTATTTTAATTGTTTTTCGTTATCCACAGATATCGTTCTCGACGTCTAGCCTACCTTATATATATATTATATATATATATATATATATATATAATAAAATATATATAATTTATATATCACCACACACCTGATCAATCCCGACATTCCACCATAAGGATATCTCGTTGAGAGAAGATTTATTACCAGGAAAGCATATGATTATGAAGAGCATTATATATATATATATATATATATATATATATATATATATATATATATATATATATATATATAGTATGTGTGTGTGCCTATGTGCATATATGATGATGATGATGATTGATGTTTTACGGCCACTTTTGTGCACAAGGTGGGCTAAATGGGCCGAGCGACCTCCAAAGGTAATGAGATGAATATATATATATGTCGCTGTCTCAGTCAGATGAAAGAATATTTTTTTAATACTCAACATATACAACAACAACAACTATTACTACCACAAAAGATATATATGGTCTTTGCTACTACTACTATTACTACTACTACTACTAACAATAATAATCATTATAATAATAATATTTATTATAATAATAATATTTATTATAATAACAATAATAATAATAATAATAATAATAATAATAATAATAATAATAATAATAATAATAATAATAATAATAATAATAATAAGAAGAAGAAGAAGAAGAAAGAATAATAAGAATAATAAGAATAATATTAATAAGAATAATATTTATAATAATAATACCAGGCACAATAACAATAACAATACTGTTGGTACTACTGTTAGACGTCAACAATATCAATAACTGTCTGTAGGATATCTCAACTATCTTGTACCATAAAATCATCTCCAAAATATACTTTAATTCCATGATAGGAATTCCGACAGGTGTCGCCACTGGTGGGCTATCCCGGTAAGAAGATTCCTATCATCTCCAAGTTGTAATCTATATTCGTGTCTGGTTATCTACCAAACAATAACATACACCTATCTCTACATGGCAGACCGGTGGTCCTGCTAACTAACAATGGCAGCTAAATCCGGGATTACTTAAACAAATTAAAGAAATATTCTTTGATATTCCTACGAGGGGTTACCAGGTTAAAATTTGGTGTATAATAAATCAACTATATCAACCTGTATGTCATTAGAGGTGACTACAATTACCAACACTAGCTGGCCACTGACTCACTGTTTAGCCGACTGACTGACTGACTCACTCTCTTAATCTCAATGACTCACTCAGTAACTGCTTGCCTGCCTTCCTGAATGACTGACTGATTAACTGACTGACCAACCGACAGACTGACTGAATGAATGACTGACTGGCTGGCTTGGCTGGCTGGCAGGCTCACTCACTCACTCACTCACTCACTCACTCACTCACTCACTCACTCACTCACTCACTCACTCACTCACTCACTCACTCACTCACTCACTCACTCACTCACTCACTCACTCACTCACTCACTCACTCACTCACTCACTCACTCACTCACTCACTCACTCACTCACTCACTCACTCACTCACTCACTCACTCACTCACTCACTCACTCACTCACTCACTCACTCACTCACTCACTCACTCACTCACTCACCACTCACTCACCACTCACTCACTCACTCACCACTCACCACTCACTCACTCACTCACCATCACTCACTCACTCCCACTCACTCACCACTCACTCACTCACTCACTCACTCACTCACTCACCCACTCACTCACTCACTCACTCACTCACTCACTCACTCACTCACTCACCACTCACTCACACCACTCACCACTCACTCCACTCACTCACTCACTCACTCACTCACTCACTCACTCACTCACTCACTCACTCACTCACTCACTCACTCACTCACTCACTCACTCACTCACTCACTCACTCACCACTCCCACTCACCACTCACTCACTCACCACTCACTCACTCACTCACTCACTCACTCACTCACTCACTCACTCACTCACTCACCACTCACCACCACCACCACTCACTCACTCACTCACTCACTCACTCACTCACTCACTCACTCACTCACTCACTCACTCACTCACTCACTCACTCACTCAACTCACCACTCACTCACTCACTCACTCACTCACTCACTCACTCACTCACTCACTCACTCACTCACTCACTCACTCACTCACTCACTCACTCACTCACTCACTCACTCACTCACTCACTCACTCACTCACTCACTCACTCACTCACTCACTCACTCACTCACTCACTCACTCATTGATATTTAGTTTTAAAGTGATCATATTTTAAAGTGATTCACCTTAATCGTCATTACCAAAAACGATAATTTTCTTAATCATTACATTAATATTTCTTTTACTGTCACGATGAGCTGATTCGGAGTAATAATACTAACGACTTTAAATGGAGTGTAACGACCCGTGTAATATAATAATGATTGGGTTTGTCGTCCTGCAAGGTTTACTCACTAAAAAAATGTAATCCAATCCAAATTATAACCTAACTAAAAATTAGTTCTTCTGAGTAGGTAATTAATTATATATAATCAGTATGCTCGTCTTTCAGTTAGCAGTCATCACCTTTAAGTAACTCGGAATCTATTAAGATTAAGATTAAATACGTTAATCAAAACAATGGCTTTAATCAGTAGGCGTTCGGGAAGCTACTATTTGCTGATGAAAGAGTTATTCTTAAAATGTAAAAGGAAAATATAATCGAACAAGCAAAGAAATATATTTGAAAGGAAATATTTACAATTTTCCTCCACCATCGTATGAACCAGTAGCCAATCATTTTAATGGTAGCAACCGACGACATTGCCAAGAAATATGCGAACATAACGCTATAAATATCAGCTAAATCGACATCAGACGTCACCACATTGCACTGCCAAGAGAGTGTCCCGATAGAAATGGTTCAGGCATAAATTAAAACATTTTTGTGATCACTCGTAAACAGCATATATCACGAATCGAATGATGTGTGCCTTTCCTTTAATAAATTAGCACAACTGAGACTTAATAGAGCGGTTTGATAGAATCGTGGAGATTTTAGCTTAGAATTCATTAATCAACCAGTGACATATCAGCTACTGATATATTAGCTGATATTGCGCATCAAGTGGAAAAGATTATTAGATTTTGATAATAATATGAAGAAACTGTCGTATATCGTCGACATAAAAGAAAACCTCACTAGCAGTTATCAATACAACAACAACAACAGCAACAACAACAACAACAACAAAATGATGATGATAATAATAATAATAATAATAATTTTTAATAATAATAATAATAATAATAATAATGCTACTACTACTACTAATAATAATAATCATACTAATAGAAATAATAATAATAACAATAATGCTACTACTACTACTACTAATACTAATAGAAATAATAATAATAATAATAATAATAATAATGCTGATGATGCTGATGATATGATGATGATGATGATAACGATGACGATGACGACGATGATGATGATGATGACGATAAAATAATAATAATAATAATAATAATAATGATGATGATGATGATGAAGTTGATAATAATAATAATAATAATAATAATAATAATAATAATAATAATAATAATAATAATAATAACATTATACGGCTAAACTAACATAAAAATAGACGTCAGTTCTAAAATAGTTCTTGTCACATTCATCAAATAAATCAATAAATCTAAACTAACTAGCATGACCTTATTCACGGACCCATTCTAGAGGAAACAAAGCCGACGGTGTGTGTTAAAATAATGGTAAGAAAATTGTGAAATCTTTAGAAGAACGAAGATGAGTTTAGTAATAAAATAGCGCGAATTTTAAATCTATACCCTTCACTGTTAGAGGCCATGTTGTGTAAATAATGCTTATAAACAGACTGGACAGGTGACGTCAAACAATCAGACAGTTCTAACAACGTGTATTATGTGTAAACTTTACACAAATGTATTATTAAAAGTAATACAACCATCTTTTATTACATACTTAACAAACGATCTGTTACATTTTCTGCATGGTTCACACACACACACACACACACACACACACACACACACACACACACCCACACACACACACACCCACACACACACACAGAGAGAAACCCAGAATAAAGCTGAGGTCAGCATCTGAGGTGTCGAAATGTTTTATATACAGGTTTCTTTTGGACCACAGAAAATTACTGTTGAATATAAACTGTGGTGTCAAAATAGTTTATGATATGTATGTAGCAAGTCACCATTGAACCACACGCACGTGTTGTTTGCTCCGAGCTGTGGTATCAAATGGTATGTTTTTATGTGCTTCCGCTTTTTGTACGTAGCCTGCATGTAGCCGCTTTCCTGTGGGCGTGACATATTTGTCGCGTACGAAAAGCGAATTAGCTGGTTCCCACAGGCTGATGAGTAGACCAGACACATGCTTAGGTATACGCACACATTTATCAATATGTGGAGGTATTGAACATTTAATATTTAGATTAATGTATGTATAGTTGTATTTAGATTTATGGAGGTAGGTTTCGAAGGAGGTTTAGATATGTTGATGCTCTGTGCCTGTTGCCTCTTACTATGTACCATAAAACGCATATTGCCCGTGCCAGACATCTTATCTATTTCCATCCAGATTCCTTATTACACCAGTGTAAGAAAGTTATGTCGTTATTAAAACATGTTGAGTTTATTAGCTTTGTTATGTATAATATAGTATCTATATTGTTGTCCTCTTATGTGGTCTGGCGAAACGACCTATTAATTCATACAATGCTGCTTGATGGATTTATACTCCTGGAGTCGTTTGTTACTCCGGCAGGCATCTCCATGGGTATTAAGCTGCGGACAGAGTTTTTTCCCATATTATGAGTAATTAGATTACACTGATATGGGAAATTTGTTAAATGTATAGCTATTATAATCCCGACGTGTCATTCGCAGTATCGGAGATCTGCCTGAAATCCGCTGTTCTCGACCATGGGTCAAATAGATCAAGTAGATAGGCGCTTTAATTTAGATCCCACCACACCTAACTGCATATACTTAGGGACGCTAAATTAAGCGTGAATGAACGTTCCCTTAGCGATGAACGGAAACGTATGAGGGTTAGCTGTTAGGTTCGAGTAAATCGTAGTATTTACTCAGGTTTGAGACGATATTTCGTTCTAGTCCAGTAATAATCCATTGTGCGGTATTGCTACTTTGTTTTTATTTTAGTTTAATCGCTTTAGTGAGTCCATACTGTGTTAGTGTGCATTCTCTTTGTTGTGGACAAACTGTAATGTTTGTTAACACGCTGAGGCTATATATAGGACTTGAAATTGTGTTAGTGTACATTCTCTTTGTTATGGACAAACTGTAATGTTTGTTAACACGCTGAGGCTATATATAGGGCTTGAATTTTCACTTGGGTTAGAGAAGAACTTTGACGCCAGACCAGTCGGACGTGTATTGATACACGGTTCATATAGGTAGGATTTATTCAGCTATTCGAACCCAGAATAAAGCTGAGGTCAGCATCTGAGGTGTCGAAATGCTTTATATACAGGTTTCTCTTGGACCACAGAAAATTACTGTTGAATGTAAACTGTGGTGTCAAAATAGTTTATGATATGTATGTAGCAAGTCACCATTGAACCACACGCACGTGTTTGTTGCGAGCTGTGGTATCAAATGGTATGTGTTTACGTGCTTCCGCTTTTTGTACGTAGCCTGCATGTAGCCGCTTTCCTGTGGGCGTGACATATTTGTCGCGTACGAAAAGCGAATTAGCTGGTTCCCACAGGCTGATGAGTAGACCAGACACATGCTTAGGTATACGCACACATTTATCAATATGTGGAGGTATTGAACATTTAATATTTAGATTAATGTATGTATAGTTGTATTTAGATTTATGGAGATAGGTTTCGAAGGAGGTTTAGATATGTTGATGCTCTGTGCCTGTTGCCTCTTACTATGTACACTAAAACACACACACACGCACACACGCACACACGCACACACGCACACACGCACACACGACACACGCACACACACACACACACACACACACACACACACACACACACACACACACACACACACACACATATATATATATATATTATATTAACTAGAATAAATCTATATTTATATTAATTATTATCTAATTAGCACTTGAGTCAAACTTGAAATTACAATACATTCAATTGTCCAATTAAAATATCAGCGTGTTAATTACTGCTAATTAATTAATGAAGGGATTACGTTGATTATCAGCGATATTTAACTAACGATAATTGAGTGAAGAAAACCATTTTATTGTCGTAAATTAATTTTAATTAAATAATTCTCTAAATGGGTTATGATTTGGGAAAGATGAAATGATTTGAAATTAATAACGGTGAGTGATTGTATATATGTGTGTGTATGTGTGTTTATGTACGTTTCTGTGATTATGGGGTGTTTATGTGTGTCTATCCGGGCTTCGATATACCGCCATTGTTGTAAATCCGGCGTCACTTCGAATGAATTAGCCACAACGGCTTATTGACATTGTTTGTGATTGGTAAATTACTAAGTTTATGCTGGTAATTCCTGGCGGAAGTAGAGCAGAGGATTTATAGATCGTATAGCATCGGCATGGGGTTTACCACGCATACAGACAGATAGAGACAACGAGCCAAATCTATCCTTTTCTGGTATACCTTTTTGGTAAATAATGAATGTGTTTCTATGGTATTAAAGAAACACATTTATTGGCCAAAACGGAACTATACATCACTTAAACGGCCTCCATTTCTGTTTGTTTTAATCATATCCAATAGATCTGATTTGAATGACATATTTACGAGTTCACTTTTCACATCAACATCCTTCATAACCGGTCGTCCTACGATAATATTCCCCTGACAACAGGCGACACCTGGTTGACAGATATCAACAAATTTGTGTTAATTGTTATCGATCGTTTACTTCGTTAATCTTAATATAAAATGATTAGAATAATGGACATCCAAAATGTCAGAATATTCTTGTAAAAGGAAACATCAGACTTCATTTTATTATTAAAGTTTTTTTGGGAAAAAAGTAAAAATTATATATATATATATATATATATATATATATATATATATATATTATATATATATGATGATCATGTGTTCGTGTTTTAAGCAAAAAAGATTCGTATTTATGTTACTTTTTCCCGGAGACAATCATTAACTATTTTAAATTGTATTTGTTTATAATATAAACACATACAAATTAATGCAGCATATCTATTTTAACATTAGATGTCGCCCGTTCAATGACCTGAATATGAAGTAGTGAGTCCAATATATATAATTGGACGTTGCATGAATAATTCGAGTGACTGAGCATATACATTATAATGAGCTAGGAGAAGTTACGTTTCTATTTAACTCAAAACTTTTATATAAGATTATTTTATTTCTAGGTACGGCATATTTAATATTATTAAAATAATCGGTGAGGAAGAAAACTATTTGTTTTTGGGTCGTTTATCAACTGAGGATATCTTTTCTTGGCCTGATTCCATTCCATAATTATTTTAATTTTATTGATTATCTTTGATCTAAATAACTAAAAACGGAGACCGATTGTTTGAAGATTGGCGCTAGTCCATGGTCCAAAATTTGAGTATAGCTGTTGTAATTCACAATTGGTCCATGTATAGATAGCTGGGTGATCGGGTATATATATATATATATATATATATATATATATATATATATATACTATTCAGCCAAAAATATTTCGTGTATTCACCAACCACGCCTAAAAGTCACTTCATCATCATTAACAAATCTGTGAACTTTGTTATTAACTTGACAATCGCCTAGAGGGCAGCACTTATCCCGATCCCGAACCACTAATAGCGATCAATGCCTTATTAACTGATAACATCTTACCTCCCGGGTCATACCAGAACAACAAATCCTTTTCGAATTCCAGATATATATCTTTCTTGCCTAGCAATGCGCTTATTTATCGACCAATCAATCTAATGCAGGTGTGTCTATATGTGTTCCCTGAGGCTAAACGACTTCTTATAATCGCGTCATGGTGGTGGGGTGACATTTGGGGATAAGTGCCAATATCCATAAACCGTCATTCATCAAGAAGTGTTAGAAACATGATCCAGTGATTAAATTCTACGATCCTTCAATACAGTAATCAGGATTGATTTAGCAGAAGCATCGGATCATTTGAAATATCACTTGTAGAAACTGACATACTGAGATGCTAACATACTGACACATAACACATGCTGACATATCTAATAGGTATTATACTGAGAAACGAACAAATCAACGCCACTGAGAAACCTCATTTCAACAAAGATGAGCCAAACTCGTACTCAAATTAGCATTCATTACAAAACTTAACAACATTCTTTAAGATGCTATGACACTTCAAGGACAAACACTGCATCCTGACAACGGGATGTCTCGCGTAATGAGGCCTCCTGCTGGTGGAGTGTCAAGGTTGGTCATGCTACCTAAATGTGGGTGATAATTGGTTGCTAGAGCAGCTTCCAGTTGTGGGGGAAGTGGGCGATAATTGGAGATTGTGATTCTCATGTTGGCTAATGATGGCCAGAAATGTGGACGACGGTCGTGGAAACAGAGATAAGGTTGATATAATTAGTAACAGTGTCAGTGATAGTGACAATAAAGGTCTTAGAACATACTTTGTGTCTTTCGTGATAAAATACGGATTGCAACGACGATAGGAAGACAATTAACAACAACAACAAAAGAAATCAACAGCAAAATTATTATTACTATTATTACTATTATTATTATGATTATTGTTATTTATGGTCTAACTATATTTTTTGTTCCAATCAGCTTTAGTTTTAACAAACTAACTTTCTCCAGAGGTTAAGTAGCTTCCATTAAGCCATGTACCTAATCCATATCATTGGCTGATGTTTATCGGGAGAACAATAATTGTCTTCAGGATTCGATAAAAGATAAACAAACATTTGGCAGACTTTGTTAGAACAGTCAGACTGTACGGAGTCAGGGTTGCAATCAAATTAAAACTGTTACTCGACTATGTACAGTCCGATATTTATATACATCAGGTGATCGAATAAACGTAGCTATGTGATATATATATATATATATATATATATATATATATATATATATCACACACACACACATTCACACACACAAATATTATTTTCAAATCTTATTTACCATGTGGGTAGTAAATTATTATTAGCATACAGAATATAAAGCTTACACACGTGACACCAATGATTTCAACGTTTGACGTCAAGTATACAATCGGGTTAAATCAGGACTGTTACGTGAGTTAGCGACTGATTACTTGATTGAGTGATTGAATGAGTAGGTGTGTGAGTACGTAAAGGATGAAGCAGCTATGATTTGCAGGAAACATGCTGGAACCTTTTAGATAAGCAATCATTAATTTAGAGGCCGATGATGTTTCACGTACATCAAATCACCTTATAAAACAACCCCCCCCCTGAGAGTAACCTCATTTGGGGAGGGGGGAAGGATGTTGGAGGAATATATAATTTGTGTCGAACAAAGTGAGTGAAAGAATGGGTGAGTCAGTTAGGCAGTAAGTCATAGCGTCATTCGGTCAGTCTGTCAATCAGTCAGTTAGTCAGGCTTTATTCACATTTAAACTGTTTATCTACTAGTGCACTAATTTAGTCGTTAGTGTAATCTTTTAAAACTAAAGTTCATCATTTAGCCATTTCGCGATTGACCGCAGACCTCTCTCATATGGGTTCAAATTCAGGCCTAGATATTTTTCAGGGATGTTTCGTTTGTTACCATATGCACAAAATTAGCGACCGTAAACCAATAATTGTGTTGCAAGTAATAATTGTATATGGGGATTAACTCCATCAGCGATCTGGAGGTATGACCCAACACCTGTATAAGAAATTATTTGATATACATTTTGATTACAAAGACGGGTGAGTACACTCATTACAAAGAGAATTATTTGCTCCCATTTGCTTTAACAACAACAACAACAACAACAACAACAATAATAATAAAAATAATAACAATAATGCATATTTAATAAGCACCCTTACTAGTAGGAGCCATGCAAAGGCGCTGTGCAAATACTATCTAATATAGTAATATCCGAAATAAAATGTCTGCTTTAATATGACCATAAATAATTATTGTTAATATTTCTGTTGTTGTTGTTGTTGTTGTTATTGTCGTGTTTGTTGCTGCTGGTATTATAATTCAGCTTCTTTGTCATATAACTGATCGATATAAATGTTCTCGTTTCCAGTATCTTCAGCGATTCATCTTTTTCTTTTCCATTTTGATGCTCATTTACGTGTATTTAGTCACTAGGAAACCTGACATATCAGCAGCTGGTTGGTGGATTCTAACCTAAAGCCAATAGGATTTAACTCTTATAGCAATTCCTTATATATTGTATTTAATCACATGTGCCCGGAACTTGTCAGTGATCACGAATTCAATTATTTACGCTTTAACTCTCTCTATTGGAACATTGTCTTAGCAGTGTAATGAAGTGATGACTTGATGTAGATTTAGTTGACGTTTACAGCTTTATTTTCACAACATTATTGGCAATTTCGTCTCCTGGCACAATGCCAATTGGCTGCTGACTTCGAGTGATAATGGAAATTAGTGGTCGATTGCTTTATTCTGGCTCAGTATGAGTCACACCTGGGTCGTATCTTCGAGAGGCGATTCGCTATGGAAACATTCCAGAAATAAAGGTATGAGTCGGATTTTAACCCATTATTGTTTTTTTTATATATATCACCAAACCATCACACATAACATCACCATATATAAAACAAAACTCCATTATACACCCATGATATAATATAAATTATAATGATACATATTTATACATCTTAAACATAGAGGGTTTCAGTTTACTTTTAAAGAGTTCATATAATCAGTCGAAGCTCTCAATTTACTGGGCGAGTCGTTCCATTCCTTCAGGTTGAAAACAATGAATGCTCGTTCTGTAAAGGTCCTATGTTTTACGAAAGGAACTATGAGGGTATTTTCTATGTTACTCGACCGCAATCCTGATCTTGTTGGGCGTGTCACCTTGATGCGACCGCAGATATAGTTTGGGGCTAATCCGTGCATACTCCTGAAGACAATGGGTAAAACTTTGAACTCTATCCGTAGGCGGATAGGTAGCTAGTGTAGGGCATTGAGGGCTTCGGTGCTGCTGTCATATTTCCTTGCACCCGTGAGAGTCTTGACCGTCATATTCTGGATTCGTTGTAATTTGCTCACCTCAGTATTTGGTAAGCCCGAGTAAAGAGCGTTGGCATAATCCAAATGTGAGATTACAAGTTCTATAGCAATAGTCTTAGCTGCTCTTAGTGTCAGACTCTTCCTAATGCGTCTAGGTTTCTGTAAATTACCCAATGCTATTCTACATTTTCTGTTAATTATGACTTTGAGAGGAAGTCTATCACTCAAGTCTGTACGAATATATTTTCTGCGCCCACTTCTCTGTTAATATTAACTGATATTTCTTATTTATACAATAGGTGTCTTGATTCTATTAGAATGAATACAGTTTTATCAATATTCATTTTCAGCCTATTTTGATCCATCCATGATTGTATGTCCTCGATTTAATAAGATTTGCCTTAACCTTGCCTGTGATGCTTTAACTATGGCAAGATATTGTAGATCTTCAGTTAATATTGAAATTTGTTGCTTACTGAATATATCAACATTATTGACATACGTTTTATATTAAGGTAGACATCTCTTCTTAGTAGAAGTCTTATTGGAGACTGGTTCTTGGACCTTGCGGGAGTTTAGTCAGCAAGTGAAAATATGATTTATGTTTCAGTAATGATATTGCTAACCTGTCAAATGTGTTCTGCTGCACAATGGAAATCAGGATCCACCAAAGCTATCATTCGCACTCTGTGCATATAAACGAAAACTACGAAATTATTAAAAGTTTCTCTATAAACAAAACACACTGACATCAAAGACAGCACTCAATTCCAGGCATACAGAATGTGAAATATCAGGTATTGGTAGGATCGGAGAAAGTCCCGATGCCTTCACTGCATATCATAAAAATGGATTTTGTCAAATAGGTTGTAAACTTACTGAACAAAGCTTACAAATGCGTTTCCAACATCTGTCAAAATATAACTCGAAGGTGGTATTTTCACAAGAATGTAAAGAAAAAACAGTACACCAATGGTATGAAACAATCGGAAGTTGTTTTGGGAAATGGCTGAAAGGTTTCTTGGTAGTGACAAAAGTGGGAAATATGAATAATTAATAGAAAGGTTGATAAATATGGAAAGCTGGGAAGCTTGAAATCTCAATTTGTGTTAATAATGTCCATAATAATCTATCAATATAGGGTATTGTTTATTTCTTTCAGCCCAAAATCTCATACATTTGTAAAACGTTTGCTAAAAATAGTGAAAGTGAAATTCTTTGACTAAAACTAATACACTCGGTGAAGAAGTGAAATTGTTTTAATTAGGGCAATTTAACTAAACATAACAAAGACACACATTTATATGGCTATGAACTTTCTGTTACGTTATGTAATTGTTATATTTGGTAATACGAATGTCTAGTCCAAAGAAGAAGACAAAGGTATGTTATAATTCAATGATTCCCCAATGATATCAATTATTAATAACAAACAATTGGAAATAGCAAAGACATATTTGGGAAAGTAAACCTTGACCTTTTCAATGGCTGGAGAATACCACTAGATATCCATGATAGGGATTGGAATTGTTAGCTCGAGAACATCACCACCTTTGGTCGGCAGGCCCTTCACACTAACATCATTGACCGGAAATGCAGTTTATTCGTTCATTCATTCATTCATTCATTTATTAATTAATTCGTGATTCAATTAATTCAGTTAATAATTCGTTATTTGTTTAATCAATGAATGTCACTGGAGAAGCAGTCATTTACCATCTGACTGTGTCATTGACTGTCAAATGGTGATTATAGATTCTACATATATTATCATTATGTTATGTTGTACGAGTCTGGATCCGGTTAAGCTTTGTTCTGGCTTTGAACATTCACGAAAATGGCTAGAGTGATTTACATTTAAATATTTACCGACTCCCTTAATGACTGACTATATCACCTAATTATTGGCTCCCTATTACAATCGTGGTAATTCATTTACCATTAAAATTCGAGACACACATGACGGTCATAACACAGGCAATATTGAAATAATGGTAAAGTAAATTATGATGTTTGGCGGAAACCATTAAAGTAAATCACTTTAAAGTATCTTACTTAGCGTAATAGCTTTATGATTTATAATAGGCAATTACGTAGAGTAGAGTAGTAGTAGAGTATTTATTTTCAATTTCCAAGCATATGAATATACAAACTGTACATACAACTAAATATAATAATGAAAATTGGGGGACTGTCTTCTCACTCGCGCCTTGAATTAGGTATGTATCATTTGACAGACTGGACTAATAAAAACATAAATTTGGATGTCAAGCCATGGGAAGACACAATAAAGAACACCAGTGACCAGGTTATGGAATGAAAGAGAGATGAACATTTTTTTATCTCCGTCGACAGTCATTGCAAAATGGATCGGTACATTTAACCGTAGCTGCATAAGAAAATAGTGACTTCCATTTTACTTCATTCTTGAACTGGCACTTAGAAGTAAACTTTGGTACTATTGATGTCCACTTGTTCCATATACATGGGAATTTATAAATAGGAAATTTAGCAGAAAAGGCAGAATCACAACGTCCAATCTTGATTAGACTTGATTGTCTGGTTAAATAGGCTTCCTGAATATCATAATTAAATATGAACAAATCACCAAATGAATGAGGTACCCTGCCCATAATATAATAATTCACGAATAAGGCAGCTTGGTGCTGATGTATATCGCCCAGTTTGAGAATTTCAGATTTTTTAAACAGAGGATCTGTGTAGCTATTATACAAAGCTTTATTTATTATTCTTACCGCTCGTTTTTGTAGATTGAATGTTCTGCGCAAAAACGACTGGCTTACATTTCCCCACACAGTAGTACCATAGGAGAGAAATTGATTAATTAGAGTGAAGTGTAAAGTTCTTAGACTTTCAACCGGGATAACATTCTTAACCTGATTTATAAAAAAGAGCTTGGGAAATTTTAATATCTATATGATCTAAATGATTCTTCCAATTTCGTGGTTTGATCGTTGAATTTTGCTCCTATTTGATTACGTTTAGTTCCGTTTATGGCAACATGTTTCCCTGAAAAGTCACACTTTTTACTTCTTGGTCTAAATACTGTATATTTTGTCTCAGTAGGGTTCAAAGATAGAAGTTTGGCACAAAACCAGTCAAATAATTCAGCAAACTTGGAATTGGCCTGCTTAAATAGTTCTTCTAGGTCGGAGTCAGAAACATATAATGATGTGTCGTCAACAAAGGATATAATATGACCGTTGGTGAATTTTGAAATATCATTTACGTATATTAAATATAAAAGCGGGTCTAAAATAGACCCTTGTGGTACCCCTCATATTATGTTTTGGAAGCCAGATTTAGTAATTTCAATTTCAACATATTGTTTACAATCAGTTTTTTATGAGAATGTCATGATTAATTACACGAAAAGGTTTAGATAAACCACAACAAATTGACATTGTGTATTTATGAGGGTTTGAATTTTAATACAGTGATTAATCAGGTGAATTGTGTGATGTATTGTATTGTGGAATGCTTTGATCGAAATCCATATTGATGTTTATATAAAATATTGTTATTATTTAGGAAAGACATAACTGTATTATGCATAATGTTTTAAAATAATTTAGAAAATGCTGGTAATAAACTGATTGGACGATAATTCTGTAATTGGCTAGAATCTGAAGCTTTGTATATGGGAATGACCTTTGCAAAGTTTAGCTTATCTGAGACTATACCTGAATCTAACGATCTATTAATGATGTGAGTTATAGGACTAATAATCTCTGATATTGTTTTTTAAAGAAACTTAGTTGATATTTCATCATGTCTACTACTTAAGTTTTATTTAAATTTTCTAACTATTTCAATGGTATAGGATAAATCAGCATATTCTATGAATATACTATTAGATATACTTGTAGACATATTTAGATAACACGTATAAGTTTGTTTGGCTTTTGGAATATTCTAACTAGTTACAATGCCTATATTAGAAAAGTAATTATTAAGCGAATCGGTTATTTCAGATTCTTCAGATAAATGTTTGTTGTTTATTGTGAATGTTGAGGGAACATTTACTGTTACGTTGTTTGCCAATTGCTTTCTTGAGTATAGCCCAAATTGTTTTCAAGCTAGTTTTATTTCATTCGAGCATAGTTTATTTTCATTTCGTGTTTTAGCTTATTACACAGTAATTTATATTTGGTGAGTAATGATGTTAATAATCCAGTTGAAACCCATGGCTTTAATATATCTTTTACATAATTTCGTTTCAATTAATGGGAAGGCTTTGTTAAATGCCTTTTTATATAATGAAACGAATGTATTATAAGCTGCGTTTGGGCAGTGAATGTACTGAATTGCGCTAAAGTCAGCTTGATTTAAATATTGTTTAAATAACATTGTATTTGAATCAGAAATAATTCGTTTTAATTTAGAAGACAGAGGAGAATAAACTAACTTATCCGATACGACATAAAAAATTCCAAAATGGTTAGCCACATCTGTGATAATAATACCAGAAAGTATATCGTTTGTATAAATATGATCAATTAAAGTACCTGAAGAAAACGATAGTCTGGTGGGTTGATGAATCACTGGCATATATCCACGAGAAAAAAATGCCAATCATATAATCATTCGTATTTTCATGAGTACCAAATTGCAGTAAATCAATATTGAAATCACCTATTAAAACACACATTTTCCTTTCATTATTAAATATATCCATTACGCAATGCACGGTTTATGAAAATATATCTAAATCAGTTCTGGGTGCAGTATTGGGTCTGTAAATGACACCCAAAATTATATATATATATATAATGTAGTTTGTGACTTCCATTAGTAGTCTTTTATTGGCAACTTGAAGGTGTTTTATGATAGAGACTCAGATGAAAAGATGATAAGATGACAATCTACAAAAAAGGTATAATTATAATTAAAATAAATAATATATGATACATTGATTAGTGTCAATATATATATATATATATATATATATATATATATATATATATATATATATATATATATATATATATATATATATATATATATATATATATATTAAGTAGTATGAATCAAATATTTACTGTAGTAGGTAGTATGATAGTATTTATTGTAGTAGTAGTAGCTGTAGTAGTAGTAGTAGTTTTAGTCTATTGTCGTGATTGAATTACAGATTGACGGAATGACTAGATTCATCAATTAAATTATTTAATCAATCAGTCAGGATTGTTATTTAAATAATTAGTAATTCTATAATACATTACTGATTTGCTTAGTTATTTACATATGACGTAATGAGTGGTCGGGTAATTGAGTGAGATAGTGTATGAGTTAGTGAGAGAGTTAGTGAGCGAGTAAATGAGTGAGATAGTGTCTGAATTAGCGAGAGAGTTAGTGAGCGAGTAAGTGAGTGAGATAGTGTCTGAGTTAGTGAGAGAGTTAGTGAGCGAGTAAATGAGTGATATAGTGTCTGAATTAGTGAGAGAGTTAGTGAGCGAGTAAGTGAGTGAGATAGTGTCTGAGTTAGTGAGAGAGTCAGTGAGCGAGTAAATGAGTGAGATAGTGTCTGAATTAGTGAGAGAGTTAGTTAGCGAGTAAGTGAGTGAGATAGTGTCTGAGTTAGTGAGAGAGTTAGTGAGGGAGTAAATGAGTGAGATAGTGTCTGAATTAGTGAGAGAGTTAGTGAGCGAATAAGTGAGTGAGATAGTGTCTTAGTGAGTGAGATAATTAGTGAGCGAGTGAGAGAGTGAGCGAGTGATTGAGCGAGCGAGCGAGCGAGTAAATTAGTGAGTCACTGACTAACTGATTAACTGACTGACTGACCAGTAGACTGACTGACTGACTGACTAACTGACTGACTGACTGACCAACGAGATCGCTCGCTCGTTAATGCTTAATGGGACCATAAACAATAACTTCGACAATACTTCTTTTATTCTTGTTTGAATCATTTCGACCCTGTCACTTTGACTCTGTATATGTAAGTTATTGACATGTGCTAAAGAAATTGGTTTGTCAATTATATAATTATTTCCGAGTAAAATGTATTTTGTGTACTCGTAAACTTGTGAAATACAATCAGTGACAGTGAAACTGATACTTGACGTTGCCATTTTCCTGTTTCTTTCCTTTAAAGTTTTCTGTATATATTTAAGTCATCGGATGGTTGAATTTGAAGAACCTTTTAAATTATGTGCATTTCGACTTTATCGGCAAACCTGGATTGGGTTTTATGCGCTCTGAAATAAAAGGTATTTATATCCTGCTTAAATTGAATAATTTGGTTTACTACTTAGCAAGTTAACAGTTCAGCATTCGTATTTGTATGAATAGGGGATGCTAAAATAATATAATTATCTACCTGGATCCAAGCACATTTGACGGACGTGTTCCTATCACTCAACGCAACGATTGGTCTTTTTATATTCGGATCTCACTATTTCATAAATACATAGCTAAGACATTGTAGGCAGGATTGAGCAGTATATCATAACGCATTGAGGTATCATTCATCATTATACTGATAAGCTGCGATTTGGAGATTCTAAGAAATTTAGTTTTATTGTAGTAATTCTAGTAGGCTTATTTCTGTGGTATATATTTGTGTAATTTATGATAAGAAACAAAATGTTACTAATATACATAAATTGTAATTATGTGTTCTCCAATAAATATATTAATATTACCGATATTTCTCTTGATCTGAATGTATGTGTCTTTATCAATTTGCTTATTACTGATCCGATTCCGCATTACTTTAAATATCCAAACAAAAAAGTAATTATACTTTTTATTACAGTAATCGATGAAGCCAATATATGTGTAATATATATAATGGATATTATGTATTCCGAGTAAATTATTTCGTTTTCTTTAGGAGTAATAAAAGCAATAGGAGATATTAAAGATAAAACGTTCATTAGCAAAATGGTTTTAATGGAAGAAATAGAAGATAATAAAGACAAATATCTTTAATAACGGTTTCGGTAATTTAAAAACATGTTTGTTGTAACATATAACTGGATTTTACTGTTTACATACGTCGTTATGGCCTTTTGTAGTATAACATAGTATTTTATTAGAAGTCATGCTTTCTACTGAAGTCGATAAGTTGTTAGATGAAGTAATAAGCAAATAGTAGGTGATCTTCCAGAAATACCATTCATTGACCTTTTAGGTTTGTTTCTTATAAAAGACCACACTAATGAAGAGTTTGCTAATTATAAATGGTCAGCATTGTGTCCTTGTTAATTTATTATAGCGGGAAGTATGACCGGCTGTCGATGTAATGGCATCGGTAATATTTCTCGGATACTTCGGTTAATAAATAAGTTAAATCAGTGATACTGGTGTATTTTGTATATCATGTAATATAGAATTACTTTATATTAGAATAAATAATAATTATTATTAGAATAAATACATTATATTTATTTAATTTGTATTTCTTGAATTTGTTTTTCTTTTGATCATTTGACGCCCCATATTATCGTCCACTCCAGGGTTAACCATAAGAACCCTGCTTTTGCTTGTGTATGTTTAAATCTTTATTTTCACTAATTTCTTTCTATAATAATAATGAATTATTCTAAGGATCAGATGCTTGCTTTACGGCCCCATGGAGGTAATACCACTTGTTTAGCGATACCCCGTAGTGGAAAGCATCCAAAGCAGATTGCGTCTGATGACAGTAATTTGATCACTGTGCCAATAACACCATATAATGGCACAGCTGTAAAAATAGAAGTATTGGTCTTGTCAGTAGATCTGTAATAAATATTATGAAATATCTGATATTATTAGGGATATGGATCTTGATGTTCTTCTCATTACAGAGACTTGGTGGACTGGTAATGTTTCAGACCAGAAAATTGTTGATGGTGTGACTCCAGCTGGATACTCATTCGATCATGCAACTCGGGATTCACAAGAAAGGTGGGGAGTCAGCATTCTTCTCCGTGAGTATTTGAAGTGTGAAACCCATTTGCGCTTTCAGGCTAATTCTTTTGAAAATTACCAACAGACTTTTGTATCTGGGGAGGGGATGAGTGTTCGTGTAGCTATTATCTACCGATCACCCGCCAAATAAGAAAAATAGCCTGGAAGCAGAAGATTTCTTCAAGGAATATTCGGAATTTGTTGACTCTTTTGCTACCAACAGTGACCATCTGTTGATCTTCGGATATTTCAATATACATTGGGATTACCAGATTAATGCAGATACCAAACAACTGGCTGACATTCTTAGATCTGCCAATTTCAGGCTTCATTGTCAAGAAAGAAGGTTGTGTCTATGTCTTCCATGATGTCTGATCATTTCCTTATTAACATTAATGTATCTTTATAGTAACAATCTATTTCAGCTAAGGTTTTTTCGTATCGAAAATATAAGTCGATTGACAAGGAGACTTTTCTTGCTGACCTGCCGGTCTCTTCTCTGGTATTGGATCAAAGCCTTCAAGGGAAATCACAGGACTGTTTTTGTTTTCAGTGTTGTGAATAAAGTATTACATAAAAGTCAAACTGTCCTATCAAATATTAACAACTTAATAAAGATACAGCCCATTGTTTTAATAATCCTTCACGACACCAGCATTACAGATTACCACTAATGGGTCAGTACAAATTCTAGGGATTATTTTTGATCAATATATTAACATGTATGAACATGTCACACCAGTATGTCGAGCTGTCTACTATCATCTTAATAACATACACTGTTTAAAAACATTCTTGACACCATAAGCACATTTAACTGTAGTCCATGTCTTTGTTCCATCTGATATAGACTATTAAAACTCCATGTTATATAGCATATCTTATTATTACTTTAATCGCATCCAACGAATTCAGAATAGTGCAACTCGTATAGTGATTAATAACTTATTAATCTATTAATGATATGGTGCCAGAATACATGTGTTAAATGGTTCCATTAGAAATCCATCACGAAAACTCAGATCATCCAGTCAGATAGTAGTGCAGGTGCCAGTGTCTCGGCTCAAGTTTTATGGAGATTGTGCGTTTAGTGTTGCAACCTTTACTTTGTGGAATAGGTTGTTGGAAGTTATTCGAAATGCGTTGTCACTAGAAAATATAAAATCTGTTCTAAAAACACACCGGTTCAAGGTCGCTTTCACAGATAAATATTAATTATCTTTGAAATATCTTATAGGTTTTCACAGACATATTATTTTGGGTATTATTATATTACATATTATTTGTACAGCGCCTTAGAATGGTTCCTGCTAGAATGGGCGATTTATGAAATATACATTATTATTATTAATATTATTATTATTATTATTATTATTATTTCAAGAAAAATAAAAAACGACGTGTCCAGAAATGATCTTTGCAATAATAGGTCGAGTAATAATGATGATATGACACCTGTAATTGTTTTTTTCTAAATATCTCCATTAATCCCAATAAATAAAAAACAATCTCTTGGTAATGGCCAGAAACTAAGTAAGCTCATTAAGATTCGAGGTAAGATATGACTTTAGACAACTACTTGAAGTCATTCAAGAGCGTATTATATGACCCCAGACATGGGGTCAATTAAATTCAGGAATTGGAATTGCATATTTAAAAAATGGACGTGGAATTGATAAATTTGGAATTGAAGTTTTCTACAAACAAATTAAATTCAAAATTAATTTATCATTTATTAGTTTAATTCAGAAAAAAATGTACTTGACAATCCTACTTGGAATATAAACTACTCGCACTAGATTTTATTTTTATAAATATCACTAATATTACTTCATATGTATAAATGATAAATTGTTTAACTAGTTCGTCTTGTTCAGCTTTATGGCAAGTTCCTGCTCATGGATACTCAATTCGCACTCACGTTGTGCATGATATGGAAAAGTTGTAATGGACTTGATTGAGTGTGATGTATATTGGGATCCGTCATTCCGTAACCTTTTACGAGGTAGACCAGTTCTGGAGAATATTCCCAATACAGCTTCAGTAATAGTAAATAGTAATGGGCTCTATGTTTTTACACAGTTACAGCTTCTGGGTAATGAGTGGCAACATCTATTTAGATAAGAATGAACCAGTTTCCTCTCTTGTTGCTAGGTTTAATTGGACCAACAATATCTATCGAGAAACGTTCAAATGGCTAGTGCATTGACAATCATCACAGAACTTGCAAAACCTGGTCACATCACCATTCAAATTTAGCAAGTAGAAGTTAGAAGTATGTATATAAACTAGTAAGGTAATGAAAAAACTAAAGAAATATTTGGGTAGGCCGCAACACTTCGCACAGGTCAATAATTCTGTTTAGAAAATGGCTCTAGTGGCTACTACGGAATATATTATATTCCTGTATATATAATTATCTTTATATCCACCTTCTAGACACACATTTGCTGGTTTGTTTGCACTGTAAAATAAATATATATTTATATCCTGGTAATAATAGTTTTTGGTATTATGAGTATCCAATATTGTTTGGTATTAACCGTATTTAATATTATCTGTTATTATGCGTAACTATTAATATTATCCGATATTATTATAATTATCTAATATTATCTAGTATTATGAGTATCTGATCTGGAATATCTGGAATAATTAATATCTAATATTATTGACTTTATGGATATCCCTTGTTATCTGGCATTATGAGTATCTAACATTTTCTGGTATTATTTAATAATATGGTAATCCAGTCTTATAGAAAAATGCAGTCTAGGAAAACGTTTGAAATGTATCGCACAATTGTTAGTCTGATAATCCAGCCAATGTAATGCACATTTCATCCATAACCAGCATAAACATACATAATAGACTCAAATATATCTACTGTCAATATTTCGGTGTGGTACGACGATGGGTTGATTGCAATTAACCAATTAATTAGAGCCCTTTTGTTTGGTTGTCAATCGATTTGACACCACTTGTGGGTTATATAAATGAAACGCCTCTTCCTAGAGTAAAGGCAGGCGGCGGCGGAGTCACGATATGAGGTGCCTTCCATAACAGAGGGAAATCCAAGCTCCACATACTGGATGGAAGCATAGATCAGTACCAGTACATACGTGTCCTGGAAACCAAAATCCTTACATTTGTTAAATTAGGCTTCCAGGCAAATGTTGTGTTCCAAAATGACAATGGTCCAGAACCCCAGAGGTGTCATGAATTTCTTCGAATATGAGAATATGCAGCACATGGATTGACCTGATATGTCACCGAGTTTGAACCTCTGGTCGGAAATCCAACGTGGATGAAATCACAGGGTCAACTCTCAAACAAACGTGGCTGATTTGATCCAGGATGTTGTGGACATCTGGCGAGATATTCCGGAGCATGCCTCGACGCTTGTGTGCTGTACACAACGTCAGAGGAGGCCAGACGAAGTATTTAATCTTTTTTTTCATATTGCTTGGCATGATTCATTAGTTTTAACATAAGGACAAATATTTTGAATATGGATTTCAGTTGTTTTGTGAAGTTTTATGTCTACGAATAAAAACATTGTTTTTGTTAATATTCGTCATATGCAGCATTTTGGGATATTCCAAACTTTGTTCCTAGTCTGTATGAGTATCAAATATTATTTGGTATTACTTAGGATTCAATACTGTTTTGTATAATAAGTATCCCGTGTTATATGGTATTACAAATATCTTACATTTTCTGGTATTGTCTAATAATATAAGACTCCACCATTTTCTGATATGATGGATAACTCATGATGAAAAAAATAATAATAATAATAATAATAATTTTCAATAGATGAAGCTTTTCTAATATTTGCCGCTAACGTATTTTACAAAGTGATGCCCATACCATTAAACGCACAAACACCGTTTTAGTGATGACTTTCTAATGGACACCAGTTCAACCAGGTATTAAAGTGTCATATCATTAATAAATTTATAAGTTATTATTAAAATCTTGAAAAGATTACGCTGTTCAGCAGGAAGCCAATGTAGTTTTCGAAGAATGGGGATGATACGATCATATTTTTGAGTATTTGTCACTAGGCTAGCTGCATCATTCTGATTGCGTTGAGGGCGATTGATGTTATAATCAGATATGCCATATAACAGGGAGTTACAATAGTCTATACAAGATGTAACAAAGGCATGAACTACAGATAAAAGAGCTTCTTGTGTAAGAATGCTTTTAAACAATGGATGTTCTTAAGATGGTATTAGGCAGCTCGGCATACTGATGTGACATGTTCTTACAATGTTAACACAGAGGATCTAGAACTGCACCCTAAGGTACACCAGATAACATCATCTGAACGTCAGATAATATACCATGAACAGACATTCTCTGGAACCGTTTTTCCAGAATAGATCGAAACCAATCATGTACTTTACCTGCAAAACTAAACGTACATTTTGGTCAACTTTATCAAGCAGCAACAAACAGGTCCAGAAGAACAAGTAATACTGGCTTACCTTGATCAATTGACGCCATAATATAATTTTTCACCTGAGCCAAGTCTATTTCAATACTGTGACCACTTTTATGTGTAGACTGTAGTGTTTAAAGGTTATTATTGATTAAATATTTGATTAGATGGAAAGTAACTGACATTTTTATAAATTTAGATAGAATGTAAAATTTAAAGCACGGTCTGTAGTTGATTAGAATATTACAGTCCATATTGTGTTTGTTTATTAATGGTTTTACAAAGTCAGCTTTCGTGGATCTTGGGAAAACACCCAGATATATTGATTTATTAACTATATTTGTAATCCGGTTCATCAGAACATCCAGACAGCCTTTCACAAGCCATGTATGTATAGGGTCAACTGCACAGAAAGCATTAGATCACTTTTTCAACTACTGTCTGGTATTATTATCTGTAAAAGGCTCAAATGTATCCATCATAGACATGCATGACCCTTCTACCAATGGCTTACCCTGTGATAATGTGCTGGAAGGAAACCCACTATATATATTTAATATATTTTGAAAGAGTTACTAAAACAACTGCTCACATCTTTATCTTAGTTGCTAATATTAGGAAGAACAGTTTGGCTTGTATATAATACTTTACCGAATATTGTCCTATTATTTCCCTTGAATGTTTTGATCTTTTTATTATAATATTCTGATTTAGCAGAGGCAATTGTATTTTAACCAGAATTATACTGGCTTTGAACATTTCATAATGAACACGAAACCAGTCCTGATCCACAGCCGCTCACAATACCTGCTGTATCGCTTAACACCTTGTATGTTCTTATTCAACAATGGAAGCATTGGTTTTCTTGGCATTTCCTTTGTCCATAAAGGGGCATGCTCATTTACAATATATCTCAATGTGCTATTATAGAGATCCGCCAGATGAACCACATCATCAGGTGTACCAAAAAGGAAAACCGCTGATCAACAAGAATAGATTCCCTGTCAATCGACTTATATTTTCTATATGAAATAACTTTAGCTGAAACAGATTACTTCTCTAAATATAAAGTAAACATAATAAGGAAATTATCTAATATTATCTGGTATTATAACTATCTAATATCACCTGGTACTATGAATGACCAGTAAGGGAAATCAAAAGACTGTTTTCAGTCACTTTTGTTTCTCTCCCACTACTCGCCCAAATTCAATAAATCGCGGCTTATCTGTACAATGGTTAATCCTACCTGAATACGTTAAGATATATTGATAAATCCTGCCTTCGATATTTTAGCTGTGTATTTACACATATGTTCTTAACTGATCTGTGAACTAGTGGGATCAGAATATAAATACATTAATGATTGAGTTGATGGATAGGAACACGTCCGGCAAATGTCCCCGGATTCACGTGGAGACCTAAATAATAAAGATATAAACACACACCAATCTATATATTAGATGTTAATCGATGAAGTGGATACTTGATTATAAACTGAGAAGTGTCCTACATCTAACCTACAAATGCTGTCCCATTATGTTGTAGGTAATCCCATATCGACCTCTGATAATATAATTTTTCGTCTAAATGTCAATATTAGTATGCTAATCTTAAAACTGACATTAAAGATACACAGTAATATTTGAAGTAATAAAAACTCAGAGCACGAAGGCCTTTAAAAGAAGACGAATATAAAACGTAAATTGATGGGTGATAGTTACTTACTTTAGGCTGACATCAGTTTACGTGATAAAAGATGCCATCGGAAGATAACACTTATCATCTGGATCTTTATGTATTTATGTATGTATCGAACCTTGGATCAGTCACATCAATATTGCGTTATACACTAACCACTTTAAGTACGTCCCTTGGTCGGATTATATATTTCCTTCACTTTGTTATCCTTCAGCTCATATATAATGCATTAAGCCTATTGGTCGATGTCTCTTGGTTCATTTGTTTACGACTGTTAGACGATTATCTGATAATTTCCTTGGAGAGGAGGAAGGATGTGACTAAACACATTCACATCCCAGAATAAGTGGGCAGCGTCTTGATCGATCTCGAAATAGACCAACGTTCAGGTGTTTATACAGAAGTGGATCAATTCATTAAAGAAATCTATTTCAAAATGGCGGACATTCTTGTGAAGCAGTGTATTCATCAAGTTACTTATATTTAAGTCCGATGTGTGCTCTAATAGCTCTAACAGATGAAAAGAATGACGAATGCCAACATGGACAAATTGGTAATCATAATTCTACTGTTAGAAACATTTCTAGCCAAGCCAATAGCTGGTGATTACAACGAGGTAACAGGAGAATATAGTCACAAAGGTGACAATCAATTGTCTACGATGCCAACTGACATTCCGAGTGCGGCATTAGCTCTTGATTTATCATCAAACGTAATAACAAACGTTGACAGTTTGCCGGAATTGTTACACGTGAAGTCCATTAATCTTCGGAAGAACCTACTGACAGAATTCCCCGATTTGAAAAATGCCAGCTCCTCATTGAAACGTCTGTTCCTTGATAAAAATCTGATTACTCGGATAACAGAAGATCGCCTTTCTGCTTTACTTCTTTGAACTGGTTGTCCATCTCCAACAACAAACTGACTAGTCTACCTGATATAGATATGCCAAATTTAAGCAATCTGCTAATAGATGGAAATGAACTGATGGAGTACTTTCCGGTTTTGCCACTCTTGGGACGAAGAATAAGATATCTGAAGTTGGGATACCCGACGATGAAGCCAGTCAGTGCAGAGTCTCTGAAGGCCCTACCTGAACTAAGCACTTTGAACATGGAAAGGTGTGGATTAAAGGAGATACCACCGGTAATAGGATCAAATCCCGAAATAGAACATCTTTTTCTCAAAATGAACAACATTCACCAATTACCAGGTGATTTGTTTATTGGCCTGAGCCAAATTTTGGACGTTGATCTGAGTAACAATGACTTAGAAATCATTCCCGACGTGTGTCATTTAAAAAAACTTAGTCTTAAAAATAATCCCCTTCGTTGTGATAAACGACTTCTGCCGCTAAAAGTGGCCCTTATCTTCGGAACGATAATACTGGATGATGTCACGTGTGTAGCTCCCCCAGCTTTAGCTGGAAGAACATTTGCTAGTTTGACTATTGAAGAACTAAAAGGTATGTTTTGACACTTTTGTCTTTTTCCTCCATCCTCTCTCTAATTCTGTATGTGTTTCTGTATGTATTATATATATATATGTGTGTGTGTGTGTGTGTGTTGTTGTGTGTGTGTGTGTGTGTGTGTGTGTGTGTGTGTGTGTGTGTGTTGTGTGTGTGGTGTGTGTGTGTGTGTGTGTGTGTGTGCCCACAATTCCATATTAAACCATCTTTATTCACAAACACCCTGTCCCGAGCATGTTTGATATAATTTGTCATCGCCTTACACCAATAAACAGGTATGTGTTCGAAGCATGTTCTAATAATTATATGGGAATCGGGTGTGTTCATAATTGGCTCATAACTGTTCATTGTTGACCAAAAACGGCTTTTCCAATCAATTACCAATTATCAATAATAACAAATGGTGTTTACCTTATATAACTTACTGTTTTGTTATTTCAATAAGGCAACCAGACGACTGGGAAAAACAGAGAAGGATATCTCCGTGTACGAAGTCAACTTTATACAAACCTGGGAAGTAAGTATAGCTGTATCAAGCCTAGCATCACGGAGATTATCCAGGATGTCCGTCTACATAACTGTGCTGTACTCTGTACACAAAACCAAAGCTGCGATGGGTGGGCTCATGTAAATTATCCTGGACATCTTGGTAGTTGTGGCCTTGGTTCATGGGGAAGACAGCCCATTTCAGGACCCGTATTCAATATGTTTTATAATGCCAACTGAAAAGAAGAATTAGCAAATATTATTATAATTTTGAAATTACTCAATATGAGTATTTAAATGTATTTACTTTATATGGTATGTATATTAAACATTGAACCCAGCCGTTCTTTACTGACTAAATCTAATTTGATAAGCAAATATGTTTAACTGTGACACCACACAAAGCATAACATATTATCTCGCATCTGTAAACATATTAACTAGTTTAATGATAGGAAATATGGTTTCACCGACATTATTTTTGTTTGTAATGTAACTGAAATATTTGTTAAATTAATATCAGAGTCTCGTTATCATATAGAGAGTAGTCTGAGTACAGTAAAACTGACGTCAGTTTATAAATGTTTTGAATTGGTTTTCTTTCAATCAACACTTACTATATACAACCTTGATATGAAAGATTTAATTAATTAATTTAATTATCTGCTATTTAATAAAGATATGATCCGTTTTCAGTTCTGAACTAAGTAAATACAAATAACATACACACACAAACACACAGACAAACGCACACACACATATATGCATACACGCGTACACACATACACACAAATAATAACAAACACAAAATGACACGGTTATGCATTGTTAGTCAATGATAAGATCGTGTTTAGTTATTATTTCTCACCAGTGTTTAATAATGATTCATAATGGCATTTAATATGTATATTGGATGTTAGAAATAAAAATAATATTCTATATCACGATAATTTTTATTGCAATTAGATAATCTTCAATACACAAATGCTCATATAATTCACACGATTTCTTTACCTCAACATTTGTACCCAGAAGGTCGTTTACAGCAACATCATGTTAATAATGTCTTTTAATGTATACTTAAAACTGTTTTACATGACTCGTTGATTGAACTAGTACCACGGTTGACTCAAAACCTGTACCACTGGTGTTCAATTGCCAGCGTAGTTATATCATCTCTCATTTCATAGTTCGAAGATTTTGTGTAATAATTTGTGACAAAATCTATTATTTACTAAATATTCCGTATGATATGAATATTATGTTAATTGGCTATTTCTTTATATGGAAACGTGAATTATATATTATGTTATTGATATAGTTGTTTATATTAGGAGCTCAGCTTATGTTAGTTGTATATATATATATTATATATATATATATATATATATATATATATATATATATATATATTCTGACTAAGTCAAATATCTAATATGCATGGTACGCTAAAAAGTTACTCTCAGACAGTATTGCAAACATATTGTTGTTTTAATGTCCATACACTTAATATGAGTATAAATAATTATTTGAGCAGCCCAACTTTATTATATACAACAATTCTAAAATATCAAATAATAAATGTAGCCTGTGTAAAGGCATCCTAGTATATGTTAACATTTTACATATTTAACATATATTGTATGATGACTCAGTTACCCATTTCTATGAAGAAAGGTTTCAGCAATGACTCGTAAGCCTGCGATTATTACGTAATCAAGGTGTACACCTGATGGTACAAGAATGATGACTATAAGGAGAGATCTTGCCAAAATAAGTCAGTCTTGAGATTAACGTGTTACGCTCCAGGTTTCTTCATTCATTATGTTAAGCTCAGCTTTTAAAAGCTGCAGCAAGCATCTGAATGTTCTATCTTCATCTTGATGTATATTATATTCGAAGATTTGTAATTATTTGCGTATATTTGTCTTTTTTAACGTTTTAGAATGTTGATGTATCTTAACAAAACGAGAAATACATGTTGATGTTCGTGTAGACAATTGTTTGACATTTAATGTTATTAGTCTATTACTTTATAAACATTTCGTTTGAATTTATGTTGGAATTCCGTTTTCATCATTTCGTTACAAGTAATCGAGAACTCTGAGGATTTGTTTACAATTTAATTCACTTTACACATATAATATCAATATTATCATATAAATAATATAAATTATATGTATTAATGAACCCTTCTAGTTGGAGATTTTCTGTGGCGACGTGCAATGATATCACATTAAGTTCTATATAAAGTCCATTTACTAATTTTAATTAACGATAATAATTAAACCGTTAAATGCATCTCGAACCAGTTTCAGTTTTAAAATACACTCGAAGTGATTCTTTTTCGTTCTACTACAAAATTTACAAACCCTTACTAAAATTTTGATAAGACTAATACCAGTGATTTTATATAATTAATTTTTATCAGAAAAAGATGTTTCATTATAAGATATAAAACGCTCCTACTTTATTAGTACAATATAGTGATAACTAAGGAACAATCGGAAAGCAATAATATTAACCAATAAAGGTAAAATAAGATATGCCACTATATATATATAATATATATATATATATATATATATATATATATATATATATATATATATATATATATATATATATATATATATATATATATATATATATTGAACAAATTGGAAAAAGATTCATTTAGCACAGAAAGATAGATGGCCACGATTAGAAGTGCTGCTGTGTGTGATATGCTAATGTGAAGCAATTGTGAAGACTCCTCACTTAGCGACCTCACCATAATGAGTCGTAATAGTTTTATAATAAGCTACATCATATCCAAGCTTCAGTCAATCAAGCCGCACAAAGTTACTAATAATCAATCAATGTCAAAGGAGATAATCAAAGCACGAAATCGACGAGAAATCAGAGCAGCAGAGAAAATAATCACTTGTGCAAGACAGAAGGACCATCAATATGACACATTGTCTGTCATGTTCCAGCCATATTAGACAATTAGGCTAAAAAACAGGCCATATTCACGTTAGACAGGCCGATGCGGCGTCAAATATTAAAAAGATGATGATATATTATTGATAATAAAACTTCCATCAAAATCTGAGCAGTTATGAACTTTGATATTCCCGATCCAACTTGTATATATAGTTGCTTCATAAAGACATGTTTACCCAAACTGGATGACATAAATTGTCTCACAGTGATCGATTGAAGCTTGGAATATTTATCAACATTATGAAAATGAAACGTTCATTAACTTCGAGTTAAAAGTTACAACACATTCACGGACGCTCATTAATCAAATTAGCAAATTTGTCCCAATGATATTGATGAATTATGATTAAATGTGCCTGATTTATTTGCACATGCGTAGAACAGTGCACATTGAAAAGGCGTTCACGTTTTACTATTGCTTATAACAGATCTACTACTGTTATGCTGTGATCAGATTACACATTCCAAGGCGTGAGTTATTTCGCATGATATACTGAGTGAGGACTTAAATTGGCGAGCATCTTTCCCAGAAAATATAAATCCCGTTTTTCAACAGATGCCTTCCCAGAATGTTTCCCCATTTATTGAAGAGGCGGAAGCATTGAGTTTTTAGATATCCGTAGTGTACTAATAAACAATGGCTGATATTCTCTCATAAACTGGCTGTCCAGGAAACAAGGTCACACTAAAACTTCGGTTTTTCTTCTTTGAATCATTTCGACCAAGTCACTGTGACTCTATATAAGAAAGTCAATGTCAGGTGCTGAAGATATTGATCTGTCTATTATATAATTATTTCCAAGTGAAAAGTACTTTGTTTACTCGTAAACTTCTGAAAGACAATCAGTAATGGTGAAAGTGATACCTGACTTAGCCATTTTCCTGTTTCATTTACATTTTCCTGTCTCTATTTGAGCCAACGGATGTTTGAATTTGAAGAATTAAATACAATGTTTTATAATTATATCCATTTCGACAATATCTACATACTTGGGCTGGTTTTTATATGCGCTCTGAAATAAAAATGTGTTTATATCCTGCTTAAATCTAATAATTTGGTTTACTACTTAGCAAGTTAACAGTTCAACATTCGTATTTGTATGAATAGGGGATGCTAAAATAATAAAATTATCAATTTCCGTTGCACTAGGTGTTCAGTATTCAATATCTACCTGGATCCAAGCAAAATTTGCCAGACGTGTTCTTATCACTCAATGCAATGATTGGTCTGATTATATTTAAATCTCACTATTTCATATATGCATAGCTAAAACAGTGTAGGCAGGATTTAGCAATATATAATAACGCATTGAGCTGATAAGCTGCGATTTGGAAACTATAAGAAATTTAGTTTTATTGTAGCAATTCTAGTAGGCTTATTTCTGTGGTATATCTTTGTGTAATGTATGATAAGAAACAAAATGTTACTAATATACATAAATTGTAGTTATATGTGTTCTCCAATAAATATATTAATATTATCGATATTTCTCTTGATCTGAATTTATGTTTCTTTGTCAATTTGCTTATTACTGATCCGATTCCGCATTACTTAAAATAACCAAATGAAAAAGTAATTATACTTTTTATTACAATAATCGATGAAGCCAATATATGTGTTATATATATATAATGGATATTATTTAATGCGAGTAAATTATTTCATTTTCCTTGGAACTAATAAAAGAAATAGGCGATATTATAGATAAAACGTTCATTAGCAAATCGGTTTTAATGAAAGAAATAGAAAATAATAAAGATATAGATCTTTAGCAAAACTATTTTTTGCATTTAAAAATATGTTTGATGTAACATATAACCGGGTGTTTATTGTGCACTTACGTCGCTATGACCTTTTATTGTACGACTTAGTATTGTCTTAGAAGTTATGCATCACACTGAAGTCGAAACGTTGTTAGATGAAGTAATAAGCTAATAGTAGGTGATCTTCCAGAAGGACCATTCATTGACCTATAAGGTTTTTTTCTTATCTAGAAACTTGTGGAGCTTTTGCAGGAAAAAAGGCCATACTAAGGAAGAGTTTGTTAATTATAATTGTTTAGTATTGTGTCCTTGTTAATTTATTATGGTGGGAAGTATGACTGGCTTTCGATGTAATGGTATCAGGGTATTTCTCGGATAGTTCAGATATTAAATAAGTTACACCAGTGAAACTGGTGTATTTTGCATATTATGTAATACAGATTTAATGTATATTAGCATAAGTTAATTAAATTTAGTTATCTTGTATTTCTTGTATTTTCTTTCTAACTGATCATTAGACGTCCTACGTTATCGCCCACGCCAGTGTTTACCATAAAACCCTGGATTATGCTTGTGTATGATTACATTTTTATTTTTTGTAATTATTTCTATAATTATAATGAATTATGCAATGATCAGTTGCTTGTCTTACGACTCCATGGTGGTAATACCATTTGTTTATCGATGCGCCCACGTTGTAGAAAGCATCCAAAGCAGATTCAGTATGATGCAAGTAATTTGATCACTGTGCCAATAACCCCATATTATGAGACACCTCTACAAAACGTAAATATTGGTCTTATACATTTTCAGTCGATCTGTAATAAATCTGATGAAATATCTGATGTTGTTAAGGATTAGGTTCTTGTGATTACAGAGAATTGACCGACTCGTAATGTTTTAGATCAGAAAATATTTGGTGATGTGACTCCAGCTGGATATTTATTCTATCATGCAACTGCATTCACAAAAAACGTAAGGTAATCGGCAAGTCTTTTTAAAATTACCAATCGACTTTTGTATCTAGAGGGTTAAGTGTTCGTGTAGCTGTTATCTACTGATTACACCCTGTTGTAACCTTCGATGTGAGGGTTTATTCAACTTAAAAAGGCTGGAAGACATTTTCAAAGCCTGTGGTTAAGGTGAAGGTGATCCAGTGGGGAGCATTCATTTTTACACAGCTGTCAGAACTCTACAGTGGACGCCATTGTATAGTTGTTACTTTAAATTAAGGTTTATGTTATTCTTCCATCCTAGAAGAATTGTCAATGAAATCTTTTAATCCAAATTTAATATGATCCAATTTTATCTAATTGTCTTCCATCCTTGAAGATATAAGTCACCAACAATAGCGAGATGGTATTGGAGTCGGTGAATATGTTTTGTTGACGTCTTCCTTTGAAAATGGCATGCTCTTTGATCTCACAAAGTGCAACATTCGAGTTACACCATTGTGGATTTCGGTGAGGTTTTATGTTAACGTAGAAACAATAAAAGCACGTGTGAACAAGTCCGGTGCCATATTGTCCTACCCTGGTCGCTATTTCACAGTGTAACTGAATGAAGCCAGTTCAGGTCGCCAGGTTTGAATCTTATTGTTCTTCATCTTAGAACATTTCCTGTTGTCAATCATGAAGGCCACTGAACGTTGATCCGTCACTAGTGCAAAACGTGGACCAACAAGGAAATGGCGCCATTTACGAACTGCTCCTATGATAGCTGTTGCTTCCTTTTCAACTGATGGAAAATGGAGTTCACTAACTTGGAGTTTTCTCGTAATGAATGCAACAGGTCGTCCGCATTGGCTTAGTGTAGACACAAACCTCTGGTGCATCACATTCGACAACAAATGATTGGTTTTCACCAATGGAGTGGAGTGTAGCTTTCTAAAGTTCCGTCGTGAGTAACTCAAAGGCAGATCCAGCAGATTCATCCAATAGGAAGGATGTAGCATTCACAAAAGCTGTATCTTGTCAGAGAAGTTTGATATCCACTTTGCATAGGAAGCAAACATGTTCACCACTCTACGGAGAGAGCCAATGTTTGTTGTAGGAGGATATTTCTGGAGAGGGTGAAGTCATTCCAGATCTAGTTTGATGATACTATCACCTACACAGTAACCAAGTACGTTGATAGATGCCTTGAATTCAACAGACTTGGTTTCATTCAGGGTCACATTTCTCGCTTAATTGCTTCATGGAATTTCTTCACATTTTCATCATGTTCCTGTTGGTTACGACCGCTACTGTAATGTTGTCCAGATATGGGAAGGTGTCTTTGAGACATTCCTCATCAACCATCTTTTCCATTGCTCTCTGGAAGACATCAACTCCATTGGTCACGCCAAAAGATATACGACAGAACTGGTAGAGTCTCCCATTGGCTTCACAACCTGTGTACTTACGATCAGATTATTTTATTGGCACCTGGTGGTAAGTACTTTTGAGGTCAAATGTTGAGTAAACTTTGTAGACCGCCAGATTGTTTACAACGTCGTCGATTCGAGAAAGAGAGTAAACATCAAGGGTTGTGTATTAATTGATGGTCTGAGAATATTCTATACAAAGTCTCTTTTTGTGTCGATTTTCAATGGGTCTTTTGCCACAACCACTTGTCCACGCCAAGGCGATGAACTAATCTCAATGATATCCTGGGAGAAAAGCTTGGTAACTTCTTGGTGTATATAATCCTGATCATCTTTAGCAATAGACTTGAAATCAGAAATTAAATTCAAGAATAGAGACGATTCGTCGATTGTAGCTGCAATAATGGCACACATTGGTGCTGAATTTGGAATAAGCGACTCGGGCTTACTGCCGCCAAATTCAAGGGTGACCATCTTGTGTTCTTTCTGGAAGTCACAGCCTTTGAGAATAACAAGGCGTGTGGATTTATAGACACAGTGATTGAGGTTGATGTCTGCAAAACAGTGGCCAATGACGTGTGTCTTCAGAGAAGTGAGAGCCATAGAAATATCTTGTGTCGACGGATAAATCTTCAGGTTCAGGTTTTCGTCCACTGCTTGACTTATCAAGCTACCAGAGCTTCCGGAGTTAAAGAGTGCTGACAGTGTAGTTCCATAGAACGAGACATTCACAGATGGTATGTGAGAATATTGCAGATGTTTTACTTGCATTGTCTTTCGACATCACCGCAGAAATAGCATTTCTTCTTAGGTGAATATATCGCAGCAAGAGAATGATCTCTCTGTATACGATTTTCAGTATGCTGATCTGTTGGACAACGTGGCACTGCTGTAGATACAGGAATGCTGGACAAAGGAGTTTGCTTGCACAAAGGCAGTTTTGTGGTCAAGTAGATAGTTCTCCAGAAGACATTATCAAATTAATGGACATGTTATTTCGTTGATGAAGGAATCACGGACCAGTTCCTCACGGTATTGTTCAGTGGTAAACTTTTGGGGATTTCAGTCCTTGCTGAGCTTCCGAAGTTCTTGGAGGAATTCAGTGAGAGTTTCACCCGGTTTTTGTCTTCTGGTTATGAGTAGGTGACGAGCAAATATCTCTTTTGGAGTTTTGATGTACATGTGTGTTAGAGCCTCTATTGCAGCATCGTAGTCGGTACAGTCTTCGATATAGTCGTAAACATGGTGTGACACATAGTTGATGAGAGTTCCGAACTTGTTTGGAGCATGCTCACCACATTCATCGAAAATAATTCATTGAATAACTTGATGTAGCCTTCGATATTAGGCTTTACTCAACTATAAAAGGCTGGTAGACATCACAAGGCTGTAGTTAAGGTGAAGGTCATCAAGTGGGAGTGTTTATTTTATACAACTGTCAGAACTATATAGAGGGCGCCATTGTATTGTTGTTATTTTACATTAAAGTTTATGTCACAACCAACTAAGAAAAATGGCCTGAAAGCAGCAGATTTCTTCAAGGAATTTTCAAGGAACTCTCTTGTTACCAACAGTGATCAGCTGTTGATCTTAGATGATTTAAATACACATTGGGATTGCCATAGGAAAGCAAATACCAGAAAACTGGCTGCCATTCTTAGATCTGCCAATCTCAGGCAGCATATCCTAGAAAGGAGACACATACTTGGTCACTTCTTAGATCTTGTCATCTTCTAGCACAATCGCCTCCCGAATAACTCTCCGGACAACTCCCAAGCTGACAACTGCCCCCCATTTTTTCTTCTAATAATGATTTTCAAGAATAACAACATATATACATAATAATTGAAAAAATACCAAGACTTGTCGGTTTTCACGCTGTTTGGCCAGTCTAAACAATAATGGATATACACTAGGGAAAACACGACTTTCCCTGGGTGCATATATAGTAAACAGCTGGAAGAACTGTTATGGGGCAGTTTTAAATGTCCCATACGCGAACCAGTTCGGTGATGATGCCAAAAGTAGCACGTTGCGTTCTAGGATTGCTTGAAAATACTAATTTTGTATTAGTTAGCTTTAACTCATTTATTGGAATGTTGCTTGCAAACAATTATGAAGGGTATATTGAAAGACAAAAGGGGGGGGCAGTTGTTCGAGGGAGGGGGCAATTGTCCTGGAGGAAGTTGGCTTGGGGGGAGTTGTCTGGGTGGCAATTGTCCGAGGGCAATTGTCCCGATACCGCTAATGTGATGTAATCATGCACTGCATCAGTTTCCTCAGTTGAACATTTGAGACAGTTTGGTTTGATATTTGAATAAATCATGAACATGCAAAAGGCCGTCAAACGAATGTGCCATTCAATGTTTTTACAATTATAGAGTACAACTGATCTTGAGCTTCTTTTCATCTGATATACACGGTTGCTAAGCCAGTGGTTTATTCTCTAACATCCATCCTGGTTGAAGACATTGGACATTACGACTACGTTAGGAAATTCGAATACCTCTACAAACATAATATGAATATCAAACACCCTTCTGACATTATCGTGCGTAATGTTTCACACCGGTGTTATAGATCTGCGGCTAACCACGCTATGTTTTAGGTGTGGTCAAGGACGAAACTAGAAAACAAATAATCAGTCGATCAGTCAACTATTATATCATTCTATTTTATCAAATTAATTATCTAAATGTAATATTTGTACACTTAATTGCTGTTTAGTTCAAGTAACTATCATTATGAAGGTCGTGTTCCCGGAGAGTTTTCAGAATTAATACAAGACAAGATACGATGATTTTCCATATATTTTAACATTTTATGAAGTACTTCAAATTGATTAGCATAGCACGTAGTCGTATCTGCATTTTATATTTTTATAATTGTGTCTCTCGTACAATCGGGATTTTCCAGGTTGATAAATCTATCTTCTGTTGTACCACAGCCACTACGGAAGATTCGGAACAGTTGATTAATTGCAATGTAGTAGACATACAGCCAACACAACAATAATAATTATTTATTTGAAAATACTTCTACGAGTGCTTATCATATCTGTTATATATATATATATATATATATATATATATATATATATATATATATATATATATATATATATATATAATATAGTACAGAACTTAGGGGTATAGCAGACAAATACAGCAATAGGTGTGAATAGAATAACAAATCTGGAAATTAGGAGTTAATTGCTATAACCACTGAATACTCGGATCACCTTGGATGTTATTCATAAGATTCAGTGATATCAATCGACCTTGGAGTATACTAGATGTTTGTTACTTTGAGGAAAACAATTACACGATTTTGACATAATATACAATTTCGTGTCCTGCATCGATATCCTAAAAGAGAAGAACTTGTGAGAAAATTGATAAATTGGCATGATATTAACCTTGATGGCCTTCATGTTGGTAATGGGATAAAATCTACTTTCCGTCTTCTGCATGACTTGATTTTTATAGATCTTTGGCCTAGAGAAGGAACACGAGGTTAAGATAGTAAGCTGGAATTAACCTATTTTATTAACAAACATCCGGTAACATTTTTAATCATAAAATGTGTTTTGTTAATGTGCTTTGTTAATATTTTATTAACTTGATTGATTATCACCCGTAGCTATGACTTGCAATATCTATTAGTGGATATAATGCGAGATTTGGAACTCAAATATACACTTAGAGTATTTAGAATCTGCTTCCTCAAATAATGTTCTTCTTCTTTTGGTCTTTTCACATCTTCAGCACATTCATACCCAATTTAGATAGTCCTGATTTAAATAGGAAGCCAAATAATAAACGATAACACAGCCACTTCATAATAACTAAACTCATTTATATTGTTTTGTCATAACCGATACATGTCAGACAATTCCTAGCCATATCGTAGACTACAGTGACTAATAGATTTGTCACCACTTCATGAACAATGGAAATCACATTATGCTTGTTAATGTGTGGTTGGTGATACTCGAAATTGTTAACTAATTACTTACTAAGAGGAAGATTTAGAAAATGAGACAGTACGTGAAAGAAGATACAAATAACAATGAAATTTCCCTAGCTATCTATCTATCTATCTATCTATCTATCTATCTCTCTTCTCTCTCTCTCTCTATATATATATATATATATATATATATATATATATATATATATATATACTGTTATGAATTTAATGTAGCACATTTTGGAGTTTCACAATTTTGATGCATGCGAAATATAAAATTTAAAGATTATAATTCTCCAAAAGGTGGATCTTTAAAGTTTTTTGAAGAATGAATTTGATTGGATATTTATGATATTTGTCGGTAGTTCATTCCATAGTTCAGGTCCAATAACGCTGAAGGATATTTAGTATGATTTTAAAATTAGCTCGTAATTTACCGGTAGGTAGCGAAGGTCCTTCAGACAAGATTTGGCATTTTCATATTTTCCTTTCCGTAATACCAACTAGGCGGCAGCATTCTGCACCAATTGCAGTTTCTCCATGTCCGTGTCCGGTATTTTGTAAAAAAGCCCATTAGAGTTGTCAAGATGTATAATTAGAAGTCCCAGAATAACTGCCTTGCAGACATACACTGTGACGTATTCTAGTATTTGCCATATCCTGAACAGGTTTTACATCGCAGTCTTGCACCTACGCTTCATGTCGATCTTGTTGAACAGTTCTTGATCAAGATCAACATCAATATATTTAATAGATGTTTCTTTTTGCAAGGTGCTACTATTTACATCTATCAATTGCATCTTACACTTGTTTAATTCTTGTCTCAGTTTTTGCATCGTTCATTTTGAGTCTGTTATTGTCCATCCAGACTTTCTAACTCACTGACAGCGTTAGCTGCTTCTCTCCTGTCAGCAATAAAGCTTGTTTTCACAACATAATAATAATAATATAAAAAAAAAATATAGGGTCCTATATAACCTGTAACCTGTAGGCGCTTGACAATAAATAATTATATGGATGTAACAGATTTACATCTTTAAAAATACATAATTCTTCCCAGCCAAATACATAATATATTCAACTACAAAAAGCTGAAACAAAAATATTAGTTTTTATCTGATGGTTAATGGAAGATTATTCCATAAGGTTGCAGCAGTCTTTCTGAAACATCTATTACCGTATGTCACTCCACGTGTTGTTG
The DNA here is from genome assembly GCA_025642065.1 of Paralvinella palmiformis. Classification (NCBI taxonomy): domain Eukaryota; kingdom Metazoa; phylum Annelida; class Polychaeta; order Terebellida; family Alvinellidae; genus Paralvinella; species Paralvinella palmiformis. The sequence goes on along the minus strand of JAODUP010001389.1, from coordinate 38,495 downwards.
GTACGGCTAAGAATACGCCAGACTCAGACCAAAGAGACCTTGTTGGCTGATACGGTATGACAATTTCCTCTAAGTACTGAGGGGCAGTCCCTTGAAGTGCCTTAGAAGTGTACATCAGAATCTTGTACCTCTGTCCTATATATAACCGGAAGCCAATGCAAGGAGTTCAAGACTGGTATTATATGTTACCTTTTATGAGTGCGGGTGACTAACTTGGTAGAAGAATTCTGTACTTTCTGTAGCCGTGTCATCAGTGTGCTTCGAAGACCATACAGGAGATCGTTGCCATAATCTAGCCGACATGTTATCAGTGTGTGTGCCAGTGTTTTGCAAGCATCCAATGTAATGTACCGCCTGATATGACTAATATTACGAATTTGGTAATAACAGGTTATAGGATATTGCATTTACTTGCCTCTCCATGGTCAGGGATGTGTCAAAATATACTCATAAGTTCTTAACTGACGATGCTACAGAAACAGTATTATTGCCTACCTGAAACCGTAATTGCTCATTTATCCTAACCTGATGTTTTGGGATTAACGATAATGAGCTCTTTCTTTTCCTCGTTTAACTTAAGCATTTTTGCACTCATCCAAGTACTGATATCAGCCAAATAAGCTACCACTTTCTTTGCAACGTCGGACCAAGTTGTTTTGGGCATGATCGCCATATAAATCTGGGTATCATCTGCATAACAGTGATAAAGCAAATTATGTCGGCTACATATCGCACCAATTGGTTTTGAATACAAACAGTACTTACGTGGTCCAAGTACCGATCCTCATCTGCATATCCATGAATATCGACTGAATTTGGTATGACCTCCTGCATAGTGCTAGCATATACCGAGTACAGAGTCGCTCCGAGACAACTTCCTTGTGACATGGAAACGCAGGTTCCTTGTTCTCCAAATATATATATATATATATATATATATATATATATATATATATATATATATATATATATATTATATACTTTACAACACGTATATGAAAACACACAAATATTGAATATTACTCGACTGAAGAAAACTATAAAGGCGTAATGTGAAGATAATACACTGTTACAGCTTCAATGTTATTTTATTTTTTAAGGCGAATGTTCTGGAAGTTCCGGTTTGGTAATTTCGCATATGATAGGAATGAGTAAATTACTCAGTGTCTGTGATCCGTGTCTAAGAATATAATGTTTTAGTAACTTCTCATATTTTGTGATGACATAGCCTGAAAGGCTTCAATTGCAGAAAGTGATTCACGTGGAGAGAGGGTGGATGAATTAGCCGTCGTCCCTCCCCTCACCTGCCCCCATACACAATCAAATACACTTACATCGAAAGCTCTATGAAATTATGATGCGGTCAACTACATTTAACATGCTATCGATAAATGGGTGTAATTAGTTGGCAAATATCACGCCATTGTAATCCAAACAAAGGTTAAAAAGTCTCGGGTTAACAGAAAAAATAAAACACGTGACTCATCCATTTCCATATTTCAGTCAACATCATGATGACCATGCTGGAGATTATCATATTTAGGAAATAGCCATTATCGTATAGCCATTAGTCGTCAAAAGAGTACATGCGATACCTTAATGGAACGGCTTTATTACCATAATCCACTTATTTAATCATTATATGCATCGGGTTTTGTTGACATTGTCAGCACGGTCGCTAATGACCAATATATTGTTTGTTCGTTGGTGAAGGCGAAACAAAATGTGATAAAAGGAAGATTATTCATCCTTATTACGACACAAGCACTAATCCACTGGTCATATGACGTATTCCGTTGTGTCTTGATGTATATTCTGGATTGTTCGTCATGAACTACACCAACAGCAGCGTGCAAAAGGAAGGAAATGGCTTTATAGCTATTCAAGTGATAAATGTCATCATATTCATGATTATCCTGATAGGCAACCTACTTAACATCATTGCATACATCAAGTACAAGTCATTGAGGACAGTAAGTAATTCCTTTCTGACAAGTTTGTCGGTCTCTGATCTCCTGAGTGGCCTAATTCAGGTCATTAACATGATCCATTTGGACAAGGACGCGGTGTTCATACCAGATCTGGCTGAGTGTGTTTCGAGATTCGTCTTTCTAACCTCGTTAGTACATCTCCTCTTGATTTCGGTCGATCGCTATATCGCAATCAATGATCCATTTCATTACACCGAAAAGATGACATTCAAAATTGCCATAACATTGATATCTCTCACATGGATAATAATGGCTTTGTTAACCTTGTCACCACTAATCGTCCATGCCATGGAAGACGTTCAACTCAACACCATCCCGTTTTACACATATAAGTCAGTGATCCTGATGGTATGCTATGCCATCACAATACCCGCCATAGCCGCGATGTATGGTCGAATCCTATTCGTCGTCAGAAAGCAGCATAGTTCAGTGAGGGACACGACTTACTGCTCGACGAATGATGATCAACCTTCAGGAAGAAGCTGGAGAGACTACAGACCAATCATTATTCTGACTGTACTCATTGTGGCGACGTTTGTTTTTTGGACGCCGTTCATCTGTTTCTCTCTCTATTGGATAGGATCGTCCAATAAGAACAACTTTAATACGTTTGCGAGGATTCTTGGAACAATGGTGTTCGCCAATTCTGGTTTGAACGTTTTTGTCTACGCCTCCTTCAGCAAAGAATACAGGTTGGCTTATATAAACATACTGAGGTGTAAATGATTCATCGTAGAATTGCCGTTTGTCAGTGAGAGACGTGGCTTTGTGTGTGTGTGTGTGTGTGTGTGTGTGTGTGTGTGTGTGTGTGTGGCGTGTGCGTGTGTGTGAGGGGGGGGGTATGTGTGCTTAGACATTGTGTATTGTTGTTAAAGAGTGATGTATCTCCACTCCTAACTCCAGAATCTAAACATATTTGTATCTGACATGGCGTTGCTTCAAACTGTTATTTATTAGCATTGTGTCTTTACAGTATACATAGTGTTCAACAGAAGCTGAATGTTTCAAAACATCTGCTCACATTACTATACAGATGCTTATAAATCTAATCAACTTGTTAACACACCATGACAAAAATTGTTCATTACACATCATTATTCATCATGTTCGGTGGGTAAGAGATGTGAGCAATTTGTATATAGAAAGTTGTATGCATCCATTAAAACCACAAAGTTGTTTAATTTTTGATAAATCAAATACTTATTTAATACAAAAGTAGCTTATTTACGTGCACCCAAGGATCGTCATTCCACGGATGGTTAAAAGAATAACTCCAATAAACCAGGTTGCTCTTAGTTTTTGTTGCTAAAATTATCACATCATCTGTATTAAAAGTCGCATTTATAAACTGTATTGGTCTACCTAATAATTTGCTAAAAGCTATATATATATATATATATATATATATATATATATATATATATATATATATACATATAACTTAATATTTCAGTCGGTTTCGTAGCAGCTGGAGCGGGAGGTTTAGTCAATTATCTGCTCTGTGACTGCAGTGTAAACTTTAAATACACTAATGACAGTATTACAAAGAGAATCCGTTATTCCGACAATATTTGTCATATGATAATATGTCAGATAAAAGTGGATATGTCGAGTCTGTAACATAGTCTCAGTCACACATTTTTAGATAAAAGAGACATGCAGTTGTATGTAGCAAAAATAATACCCAACATCCATTGGAACCACAATGACACTTATAATATGGTGGTGTATTTATTATTTTCAACAATGATGACACCATGAATTATCCTAAATAAAATCCAACATAATTCTACAACTCCTCATATCTATGCACATATAGGTACATCTATGCATGTGGCTCGCCTACTCATCTGCCTGTGGGACAAGGTAATACGCTTTTCGTATGCGACAAATATGTCACGCCCACAGGGAAACAGCTATATGCAGACAAGTTACAAACGCGGAATCCCATACAAACATACCATTTGTCACCACAGCTCGCAGTAAAAACATGTGAATATGGTTCAATGTCGAGTTACTACAGACAACAAGATAACTACTTTGACACCAACTTTTACATTCAACAATAATATTCTCTGGTCCAAAATAAACCGATATATAGAACATTTCGACACTACAAATGCTGACCTCAGCTTTATTCTGGGTTCAAATAACTAACCAAATCCTACCTCTGTGCACCATATCGAAGGACGTCTGACTGGTCTGTCGTTGCAAGTTGTTCTCTAACGCATAGGCCCTCGCTCAGTTAATCAACATTACAGTTTGTTAAACACGTGAGACAACGTACACCAACTCGATAAAAAGCAGTGAAGTGTGATGTCCCCGTTTTTGAGTCGTATCTACCGGAATGTACTCTTTGATTAATTTGAATAGGAATACAATTTAGGTAGACGCAGTTTATTTACATCACAGTACGTTTACTGTGCTTGACTGATTATGTTTCTGATACTGTTACTGATACTGTTACTGATACTTTTACTGATACTGTTACTGTTAAAAAACCTAGAAAAAAAAATTGAACCATAATTTATAAACATGACTTAAATTGCTCAAACATAGGTCAAATCATCATAGGAACGTTATTTACGACAAAGTATAGCACGAATGGGTCAACAAACGTTAAAACAAACATAAAATACAATTATATTGGTTTTAATCAAATTGGACAAATTGGCGAAATTGACAATTCACATTTTTGATGCGTATTATGCTTGTACTGCATATTCTGACCTTAGGATTAATTGTTATAACCAGTATTAGAAACGTTTGCCTGTTCTGACAAGTGACATGGGCGACCAAGACCTTCATACAATTAATTTTCTGTGATAATGTACGTACGTCAATAATAATACAACTGTGTCAATCATAATGGGAAATGTATGGTGATGCATAAGTCAATTTGGTGTATTAATATTCTCCACACCTTGAACAATAGTGTTCGTTCATTTCATAAACCAGACGAATATACATTTATAAGATATTGAATCGGGATCATTATCATTCGACGAAACAGATACAACAGTCCTATGGTCTAAATAATTGCAGCGAAATAGTTTTATATTGATTTATAATTGAGAAAATCTGATTCCAGGTAGATCTCCGATATTGCAAATGATACACATTTTTTCAACTAAATATGCAATATATTGTAAATTGAATTTGTCGAGAATTAGTCATCGTGGTCAAGCTGTAAACTACTGATTATATGGGTCTCCCTTATTTCAGATAACCTACCACGTATAATAACTGTTGTTTCGGCAATTATTAAAATGATTATTATAATTCAATTCATTCCCACCAAAACAGCTAATTTTCAATAGGAATAGGTTTTTTAAATGTAGCAAAGATTAGATTTACATATTTTGTTATCTCAACTTTACTAACTGTTACTAATCCTAGATTTTGTAATAATTAATAACTTGTCTAAGGTTTTATCATATAGATGAGAAATATGTTTGCATATACAAAGATTATTTACATTTACTGATTGAAATAAAATATCCAAATGAAAACAAATGTCTCTTAATTGCAATAATGAGTTATTTTGATTTGTTACATTCGCACTTCCAATATTCCTACATACCGACTTCTAGACTGATGAATTGATTAAAGTTCACTACAGTTTATATATATATAACCAAGAGGGCCGTCTTAGAGAACATGTTAATGCATTTTTAAATGTGTTTTACAACACTCGTTGATTGAACTAGTAGCAGGCTTGTCTAAAAACGTTTATCACTGGGATTTAATTCCAGGTCTACTTATGACATCTGTAATATTAATTATTTCTTTAGTAGATTAAGTAGATTGAGACATTTCTTGACACTTATTTATTACTTACTTAATATTCCGTATGGTATTAATATCATCTTTTGTGAATGTTTCTGTATACGGAAACATGAATTATATATTATGTTATTGATATAGTTATCTCTATTGAAAGCTTAGCTTTAGCTAGAAGTGATCGTATTATGGTAAACACCAAAAGGTTTACAATACGTGGACAGTTTTATTACGTAAACGCCTTCTAGTTGTGCCTTTAATCAAAAGACAAACGCTAAAATAAATGCACAGAATAAGAAATATATTTGACTGATTCACAAATAACATGGAACAGGATTTAACTCATTTAGAGTCCGGATTATTGGGATATGTTTGCCAGAGATGTATTTTTCCAGTCTTGAATACTAGATTGTATATTACAATAGATACGTGTGAGCTTGAATTCGATCAACAACCCTTGGCAACTACTGCACGGAAAACAGCATTTTGTATAATCCACAGTTATATTGATTAGTATATCACACGGATAAAAAGACATAGATCTAGGTGTTGGATGATAAAGCTATTTTTATGGACGACTAGGTATTATTAGAATGCAGAAATCTGTCTTTTAACGGTTTCATCTTTAGAAATGTAAAATTATTTATAAAATAAACAAGTGTTTGCATGTCACAACATATTCTCTAATGAAATTATTGAGCAAAATGTGAGAAGGATTATCAAAGAATCAGTATTTTGTCAGTTTTTGCAACATAGATTCAATAATTTAGTTTTGAAGAAACCTTTAACCAGCAGCGCAATAACAACAGGATGTGATTTACAAACCATGATTTTTCTTGTGGGTTCATATTTCATATTATGACAAACGCAAAACGTAGAAGCCAAAGTTATAATAATGTTGGAACTGATTCACACAATTGATATTTTGCAAGCATAAGAAGGTGCAAAGAGATAACTGACATGCCCGAAAGTTCTATTGAAATATATATATTTGTATCGAACTCAGAAAGGTTATAAACGAATAATGTGGAAAACACTTATCTATATTATATTTATTATTTAAGGCACATGTCCACGTACTTTTGACTATTTATCATATAATAATGCCACATTATTGTCAAAACGCTTTAATTATGGAATCAGGTATTCCATGTTTAAAGCTGATGCTGCTTCAGAGTGAAAATCTGTCACGCTCACCAGGAAATTATGACTCATCATACGACATAAAATGCTGCGATTTCATTGGAATAACATACTGATAACCAAGGAACATTCGGGAAGCGTGCATAAATCAAAATATATTTTCTCGATGTTACCTGTTTCAATTATTATGATATTAAAAAAAATCTTTAATATGGAAAAAAAAGAGCATATATATATATATATATATATTAACTATTCATATATATATATTTGTAGTTATAATTCAATCATAAATCCTTATTTGTTAAATGTTAAATTAAAAGGCAAATATATTTACTTCTTTTAATTTTTGTCTACTTCACTTTGTGATCAAATGGTGTATGCTCTTTGTTTTAGAGTGTTGAATGATACTACGGTGAGTTGATTTTGGCTAGAACGGACGTGTTTTGAATCTGCTGCCAAAATAGTAGAAACATACCATGAGGAACATGCAGTACCACCCAATACGACAAAATATCGGATCATTGGCACAGTGATGTCAGAAATGTCGAATCAATTAACATAATTAATAGAAAAAGTTAACAAAAAGTGCGATATTTCGGAAGAGATTGCTACGCTCATAGGCAATGTTATAATCTTGTAATAACTCATGATCAACTCAAACCACCACAACAAGCGTTTGCCATATCGTGTTACCGGTGTAAGTGAGCTACTTATATAGTGTACGTGTGATCCTCTGTAAACAATATGGGAAAGCCAACAAAAGCGGATAAAAAGCAAGCAGATACAACACCATTGGACGAAAGACCAGATGATATCCCTAAAAGCCTTTGGATATTGCTACATACCATAAAGGAGGACATAGCAGTTGAAATTAAAGCACTGGACAGTAAGTTTAGTTCACTGATTCATTTGAATGGATAACTTAAAGAAAATGTTACATCTCTTGAACAGAAAGTCGAACTTTTAAAAGACCGACTGATCAGAACTGACACTCTAAATAGGCATCTGCAAAACCGTATTCTTGACTTGGAGACACGTCCAATGAGAAACAATATTATTTTTAGCTTTGACACTAAATCGAGCGATTTTGGTGCCGAGACTGAAGGAGAAAGGTTTGTATCAATAAAAAAGCACTTTCTCGGACGTTTTCCTATCATTCCGCATGTTAATTACATATATATCCCTGTAGCCCATCGTTTAGGGATCCAGAGAACTGGAACAAGCAGGAACATTATCGCGACTTTCCCTGTTGCTGATGAACTGCACATGGTTCTACGACTAACATATACCAAACATTACATCAATGGCTAAGTGCTTGCCGAAATCAAGGAACGTAACCAATATGCGATACCCGAGTTCAAGCAGAAACGGGAAAATCCTGCCAATAAAGCACATCTTGCAAATGCTAAATTGTATGTAAAGGGATGGCTAGAGTCTAAATTCCTGACACCTACTTTACCCCGTGTTGACTCGGCTGATGAAAATATCCCCAATTACACCATTGCTATTGGAGGTGGCACAAATGATAATTTTGATTCGGATGGTGACGACGGTATCGGCCTTCACTTATTCAAAACCATGCATGATGACAAAATCTTGAATAGAATGGGGATTGTCACTCGATTGTATGGACCAGATTACCATCATATTGGCAAAGCACGGTTTGGTCACGCAAGACAAGCATGTAGTAACGCCAATTTAAAATTGTAAGTGCCACTGATACTTTTGTGATGTAATATACTGTACAGTTGTGTATACAATAATATACACGTATGCATATAATCATGTACTATGGTAATGATTAATATTCTCCTATTGTTGTAAATGCCTTATATTTAGTGATATTACTATGTGTATCCTGAGATCACTTTTAATCTGTATCGATGATATATTGACGCATAATGTTTAACAATTTGTTTTTAAAACTTCAACGTATCTAAGCCCCTTTCAAGTTGATGGTACATAAGACGTAAGTTAGCTATATTAGCGGTCGAATACAGGTAGCCTATTTTAGACGTAAAAAACTTCATTGACCAAAATAATAGCTCCCCTGTAAATCACGCGGTACATAAAACAATATGAAATATTATAAACACCTAAATCTTTATATATGCCTCTGTTCTCCGTGGTCTAGCGGTAGCATGTTGTACCACAGATCACTATCACCCGTGTTCGAATCTCGGTGTGGGCCTAACTGAAGGTTATTGCGTCTTTCACTTCGTGTCATTACCTTTGGAAGTCGCTCGGCCCATTTAGCCTACTTTGTGCACAAAAGTGGCCGTAAAACATCAAACAATCATCAAAGGTCATCCACGAATAAAAATATTAATTCTTGAACTTAATAAGAGATATTATATTGAAACTTAGTTTACAATGTAAATAAAAGACATTGAAATAATAATTCCCTGGTAAGCTTTGGTTGACCAATCACCGAAATGTGCTGCTAAAGGTATATGCCAAGGCGTACAATGAAACTGCTAATTAACCTGGATACCATTACAGTATTTAGTTTATTTCGATACAATGTATTGTATATTAGTTTGTTTGTATGCATGTATTTGTTTTAACATGTTGCACGTTTGAAAATTGAGAAAACATAAACTCCTAAAACCTTTCTTCTACTCCTACTTAAATCTGATCGATATTCTTGGCTTCCCTTGTATGTTAGCGTTATACACGCAGTTTTATGCTTCACTGAAGCAGCTAAAATGGTTTATGTTTGTGCTGCCAACATACCAGGAAACTATAAATTACTTTCTTTGTGATTAATTCATGCAACGGCCAAAACTATGCTTTTGTCTTGATTTGATATTTTGTCTTGTATAATTACACTATTTGACTATGCATGTTTTAATTATGTTTTGTTTTATATGTGTAATTAGTTTATTGCGGAGTTATATGTTTCACCGCTTTGTTTGCTGTCCAAGGTGTGCTATTGAATATTTAAGCATACAATGAAATTAACGGGAATGTAATGAGCATAAACCTAATCTTTTTATTTCAATTAAATCGATAAATTGAATATTGAAGATGATAATCACAACCTCAACTGTCTGTTAAATACCTATTATGATGACAATGATGGAGAAAATCCTCTGGATGCTTTCCAAATTGACATTAACTATGAAATCGAACAAATCAGTTCAACAATATTGGCAAATACACAACATTTCAAATATTATACAATGCATTTTAATATTCGGTGGTGTTGCTATATATATCAGGGATGATTTAAATGACATTTTCTGTGAAGATATTTCTGTTAATATCGACGGTAAATTTGAATACATATTTGTGGAGGCTCGCTAAAAATTGTAAATTGTATCTTTGGTGAAATATACCGAGTTCCTAATACCACTGAAATATTATAGATTAGTTACCATGAAACGATTTTAAATAAACTACAACATATTCAAAAAGACCTTTGTGTTGGAAACCGATCAAACTTTCGATTACCTAAAATATAAAAATCAAGCACATGTTTCTGAGTTGATGGACCTTTTCCTAAATGCAGGCTTCATACCTACAATTACAAAGCCAACCAGAATAACGCATAGTACGACCACTCTTATTGACAAAATATACATAAAAACAAGTAAAGAAACCAAATTAGCATTAGGAATAATATTAAATAATATATCAGATCATTTACCAGTGTTCTTGTTTTCCGAAAAATATAAATCCATGAAAACTGAGTCTCTAATCTTTGAGCATAGAAAATTCAATAACAGCACGTATCAACAAATTTGTGAGGCCTAATCAAAAACAGATTAGTCTAGTCTAAACTCAAGTGATGATGAAACGTGTTACAACATACTTATAGATAATATAAGTGATGTTATAGAATATTGTGGACCTAAAAGATAACCAAAATAACTGCTAAACATGTAATGCGAGAACCATGGATAACCCCCGAAATCCTACATTCATCAAAACACTTAGATAAACTTTATAAAAAGCAATTGGGTAAAGAAAACGTATCATGGGAACATGTTAAATATATAACTTACAGAAATAATTTTACCAGAATCAAACGTAAGCAAAGGGAGATATATTATGGTAACTTATTTCAACAATACAAATCAAACATTAAGAAAACATGGAGCACATTAAATGAGATAATCAATACAAAAAAAATTACAAAACATCAATATCAAATTCATTCAAAATAGATAACACAATTGAAAACGACCCCACTTACATTGCAGACAAATTTAGCGAATTGTTCTCTGAGATTGGACCTAAATATGCTTCTAATATATCACCGTCAAGCACAAATTATCAAACCTATATGACGACAAGTAAGAAAGCAACATCTCTATATTTTCGTCCTACTGACAGTAAAGAAGCAATAAACACCTTAAATTCTCTAAAACTCAAACGAATTGTGGACATGACAATGTGAATACGCTATTAATAAAACAGATCCAATTTGCCATTTCGTTACCATTTAGCATAGCTATAAATAAATCGATTGAAACCGGTGTTTTCCCGTCCAAACTTAAGATTGCAAAAGTAATACCAATATATAATCAAAAGATAAAAAAATATTCATAGATTATAGACGAATTTCGCTTTTACCTAGCATGTCCAAAATATATGAAAAAATAGTGCATAATCTTTTGTATAATTACATGACAATTAACTCGTTAATGAACAAGAAGCCAATAAGGCTTCCGTAAAGGTCACTGCACAATAAATGCAGTAACCAAATTTACTTATGATACTCTACTCGCATTGGAATCGAGTAATTATATTCTTTCTGTGTTTCTGGACCTCTTTAAGGTCTTTCATACAATAAATGACAATCGTTTATGTAAAAAATTATGTCATTACGGCATACGCGGTGTTGCCTTGGAGTGGTTCAGGAGCTATCTAACAGAGAGAAAACAATATGTCTATTAGAAATTTATTAGGGATCCGTATTACGACCACTCCTCTTCATTTTATACCCAAATGATCTACCAGGATCCCTCCGGTTCATCGCATGTATACTATTTGCAGATGATACAATAATTTATGTATCTAGTAAAAATATTACGGTATTATATAAGCTCGTTAATCAAGACATTGCATCACTAGCTTTAAATATAAACAAAACACATCATGTACTCTTCTAAAAAAATAAGAATGTTTAGTCGGACCAACATGTATTAAAATTAGATAATACAATTATTAATCGAGTTAAATGTGTAAACTTTATGGGATTACTAATAGATGAAAACCTAAACTGGCGTGAGCATATAGATAGTTGTAGATCAAATATATCTGGTGGACTATATGCCCTCAATAAAATTAAGCCAGTCTTAAGTACACACAGTATGAGAACAGTACAACACAGCTTGATGTATCCCTATTTAACATATGGCACGCTATTGTAGGGTTGTAGTTACTCAACGTACTTTATTAGAAATTTTACAGAAAAAGGCAATCAGGACAGTCTTGAGATGAAACTATAATGCTCATACCGAACCCGTATTTAAGAAGCTACAGATTCTCAAGCTAAAGGACATATATGTACTTTTCAACTTTCAAAAATAATGTATTCATCACTAATATCTCTTTACCAGATCCCCCAATGACGATGTTCACTGTAAATAGACATATTCATTCACACAAAACAAGAAGCCTTCACCAGCCACACATACAATACAGAAAAAACTGAATTTGTTTTCAAAGACATTTATTTACCTAGCACCTGAAATATGGTACAAACTGCCAGAAACAATAAGACAGTTGAGGTCACAACATAGCTTTAATAGATCTATAAAGATATTTCTTACGAACTCAAATTAACAAAGTCATTTATGAATTACATACATTGTTTTAATATATTGTACAATATTACATTATATTATGTTATGCTATCGCCATAATCAGCGAGGCTTGGACAGTGGACATAAATGGATTTAAATATGTAAATTTTAGGCTACTACCCCCTACTCGTATAATCAATTTTGTTCTACATGTTTGGTCTTTATTTTGGAGATTACAGCTCATTGCTTGTCTATTGACCCGATGATATATGCTTGTAAATAATATTTGTGATAAACAATGTAATAATGCTACTTTATATATCATCAAATAAAATTACTTACTTACTTACTTACCATTAGTAAAAACCATCAACATCATCATTATTACTTTACTGACAACGCTCAACTCGATATGACAATAAATAGATATAGAATGTTTATTATCTGTTAAACATATAATGTCTAACGATCTAAAGCAACACAAACAGTATTACTTACACATTCCAAGTAAAACATATTTTGAAAGAATATTATATTTTAGTTTAATAGAATTACAAATAAATTAATTTTTGCTCAAGAATTTATAGGGTGATGCAATTTTGCACCAATTTTCTATCCCCATATTTACTCATAATAATGTAGGTAGTGTACATCTTGTCATTTGTTCAACAAACTGTTATGTTGGTTCATGCACCGAGAACCTATAAAAGGCAAAACTTTCAACCTTTTCACACATGATCTGGCGACACCGGACCTAATGCACCTCGGTCCGTACGATTAACATAGATAGGTTTTGTTTAGTTAGTCGAACCCAGAATGAAGCTGACATCAGCATCTGTCAAATTATATTTGTTTTATATATTTCCGCTTTTGTGCGTAGCCTACATACAATTGTATCCCTGTGGGCGTGACATACTTGTTACGTACGAGAAGCGGACTCGTTGGACCCCACAGACTGCTGAGTAACTCCAACATATATAGGTCCACATATGTATAGATGTGTGAACGGGTATGTTTTTATACGATTAATTCGTAATATGTATTGATTTAATTATGTATAGATTAATGGAGGTATAGGTTTTAAAGGATGTGTGAGTGTTGGTGTTCTGAGCCAGTGCTAACTTATATGTGTATCTTAAAGACACACTGCCGTGTCAGACATCAGCTCTATTTCGATCTAGATTCTGTATTACTCCAATATAAGAAATTCATCACATTAACATGGTTTATTGTATCAGCCTTGCAATGAATAATGTAGAATCTGAAACGACTTTCTATTGAATCAAATAATGGTATTTGACAAATTTATACACTTGGAGGCATTTGTTACTCCGCCAGGCATCTCCATTAGCATTAAGTTCCGCAAAACGTTACATAAGAAAATCGGATTATGTATAACCATTATAATCCTTACCTGTCATTCGCAGTATCGGTGGTCTAACGGAAATCCGGTGTTCTAGATTATAGATCAAATAGATCACGCGGAGAGACGCGTTAATTTAGATCCCAATATAACTAACTGTAATTACCAAAGTAAGTTAAATTTAACCTGGATGAACGTTCACTACGAGATGATCGCAAACTTAAGAGGATAAGCTGTTAGTTATATATTTATTAATGGAGATATAGGTATCAAAGGAGTTGATGTGGATGGCTCCACATATATGAAGCTTAAAACACGCACACACATGCACGCACGCACGCACACAATGATACACACCAATGTGCATATTAGAAGTTAATCGGTGACGTCCAAATATGTCGTAGGTAACCCCATTTTGCGCTCTGGTAAAATAGTTCCTGTCTAAATATTGATATTGGTATCCCCATCTTAAAACTGGTAATAATGATATACAACTAGCTGCTGTAAAAGCTTGAAGGTCTTTGTAAGGAATCGAAATTATATTACGTCGTAAATCCGAAGGTAGCTCAGAGATACAGACTACAGCGAACACGGTACTATTTTAAATAGATTTTCATGGGACTTGACAACGAGTCTGGTCATTTTAAGCTGGCCCCTTTATGCCCATCATGCAGTGCTCTCTCGTGCGCCTATTTTAAGATGACACCTGTGTGACGTGATCCATGCTGTGCTAAACACAGTTCACACTCGACATAAATGCCAACAACAATCTTCATAATTAGATTCCCATTATGAATGACATCAGCAAGAAGATACCATCGGGAAAATACACTTGTTATCTTCATCTGTATCATAGAATCAGAACTTTTCATATCACAGTCTAGTTTAGTATTTATTCATGTATCGAACCGTGGATCAATCACATCAATATTACGTTGTACTTCAAGTACGTACTTTGGTCGGATTATGTTGTTTCGTCCCTTGGTTAGCCTTCAGATTATATGAAGTGCATTAAGCCTATCGACTGATGACACTTGGTTCTTTGGTATACAACTGTTAAACGATTATCTGATCAATTTCTTGGAGATGAGAAACGATGTGGCTAAAAACATTACCATCCCATGACAAGTGCTCAGCTTCTTTGATCGATCTGGAAATAAGCCACCAGCGAGGTGTTTTCGTCGAAATGGTTCAATTGATAATAGATATCTTTTGCAAAATATCGGATTAAGTGTAACCATTTTCGCGAAGTAGTGTATTCATTAGATTACCTATTTTTAAGCCTGATGTGTCCTCTAATAGTTTTTCATAAGGCAGATGATTTGGTATTGTCCAAAGCTCGAAGAGGTGTTGATATAATATATATATATATATATATATATATATATATATATATGGCAAATGTTTGGTGAATGACAAGAATGACAAATTCCAACATGGACAAATCGGTAATGATAATTCTACTGTTAGCAACATTTCTAGCTAGGCCAGTAGTCAGTGATTACAACAATGTAACAGGAGAATATGGGCACAACGGTGACAAACAATTGTCTACGATACCAACCGACATTCCGGGTGCGGCATTAGGTGTTTCTTTATCATCAAACGCAATAACAAACGTTGACAGCTTCCCGGAATTGCTACACGTGAAGACCATTAATCTAGGGAACAATTTACTGACAGAATTCCCCGATTTGAAAAATGCTAGCGCCTCACTGAAAACTCTGTTCCTTGACAACAATATAATTACCCAGATAGCCGAAGCTCGGCTTTCTGCTTTATCCGCTTTGGGTAGGTTATCCATCCCCAACAACAAACTGACTAGTCTACCCGACGTAGATATGCCAAATTTGGAAAATCTGCTAATAGAAGGAAATGAAGAGATGGAGAATTTCCCGGTTGTGCCACTCTTAGGACGGAGAATAAGATATCTGAAGTTGGGATACCCCACGATGAAGCCAGTCACTTCAGAGGCTCTGAAGGCCCTACCCGAACTACGTGCTTTGGGCATGGAAAAGTGTGGATTAAAGGAGATACCACCGGTAATAGGGTCAAATCCCCAGATAGAAACTCTTTTTCTCGGAATAAACAACATCCACAAATTACCAGGCGATATGTTTATTAACCTTAGCCGAATTGTGTACGTTGATTTGGGATACAATGATTTAGAAAACATTCCTGACGTGTGCCATTTAAGAATACTTCGTCTTAAAGGTAATCCACTTCATTGTGATAAACATCTTCTGCAGCTTAAGGTCGCCCTTATCTTCGAAACGATAGTACTGGATGATGTCACGTGTGTAGCTCCACCAACTTTAGCTGGAAGAACATTTGCTAGTTTGACTATTGAAGAACTAAAAGGTACATGTTTACACGTTTCTCTTTCACTGCCTCCCCCTCTCTATCTTCCTCTCTATCACTATATATATATATATATATATATATATATGTGTGTGTGTGTGTGTGTCCGTGCGCGCGCGTATGTTACTATATATTTGTTACACTAAGTGAAAATCATCCTAAATCACAAACACCATTTTCCGAGCAAGTATATAACACTTTATCGTAGCCGTACACCAAAAAAAGGTATGCGTTCGTAAGAAGCACGCATCTTCTAATAATTATACATGTATTAGAATTATGAATGATCATAATTGTTTATGCAATAGTTGTTTTTGCCATTTCAATAAGGCAACCAGACAACTGGGAAAAACAGAGAAGGATATCTCCCTGTACGAAGTCGACTTTATACAAACCCGGGAAGTAAGTACAGCTGTATCAAACCTAGCATCACGGAGATTGTCAAAGATGTCCTTCTAGAAAACTGCGCTGTACTCTGTACACAAACCAAAAGCTGCGATGGGTGGGCTTACGCGAATTATCCTGGACGTCTTGGTGTATGTGGCCTTGGTTCATGGGGAAGAAAACCCATTTCTGCACCCATATTTAATGTGTTTTATTATGCCAACTGAAAAAAAGAATCAGTAAATATTCATATAATTGTGAAATTACTCAGTATGAGCATTTTAAGCGTGCTTACTTAATATGATAAATGTAGGTTAAACGTTGACCTTAGTCGCTCTTTGCTGACTAAATATAATTCGATTAGCAAATATTATTAACTTTGATATCGCGCGACATCTAATATTTTATCTCGTAAATATAAATCTATTGATTGACCATTATTTTGGTTTGTAAGGAATTGAGCTATTTGTTTAATTAATATTTGAGTCTAGCTAGCATATAGAAACTAATCAGTTTACAATATAACCGTGATATGAAACATTTTATTAGTTAATTTAATAATCTTGTATATATGAAATATATGGTCCGGTTTCAGTTATGAACTTTGTAAATTATAATAAAACACACGTATACGCACGCACATACACGGAACATATACAACACATAATATGTATGGATCAATGTGACGATAGCATCATATCAATAATCTGATAAATGAACAATGGACATCAGGAAAAAGATTCATTAAACTTTAAGTACATTAATCATTGATTGTATGTTCTTTAGACAAACAAACAAACAAACAAACATAAACATAACATAATATATATATATATATATATATATATATATATATATATATATATACATTTCCCTCACATCTTCTACGCTTGTCTTCAATCAGAAGACAAATACGAAAATGCTTGCACAGAACAACAAATATATTTGACTAGTTCATAGTTATCACGGAGCAGGATTTAATTACGTAGAGTCCGGATTTGTGGAATATGTTTCTCGGAGATATATATGTCCCACGTGCGATAAGTGCTGAGGCTGAGCAATCAATCAACTCATTTATATCACTTTTGCCTGATATGAATATTAATGTCGTTTGAAGAATAAATTAAAATATTCCGGAGTATATGAAAGGTTTCTTGGTCATGATATCATTTATAGAGAGTCCGTTTAACTAACGGTCGACGGAATAGAAATGAACTTATATTTCTATTCTTTATTATTAGATATTTTCTGTTAGCTGACTGAAATGATGATCTGATCCGTGATAGCGCAGGTAGTTAATGCATAGGACTCGTAGCCGAAGAGTCGCGGGTTCGAAGCTACAGAGCTGTCATGTGGCGACTGGTTTACTCATCCATCAAAATGTGAGAACCTGACAGGACGTGATGGATATATGTTTGAGTAACGCTTTGGTCCTATAATGGCTGCATGGATTGTATACTCCCTTCGGAGTTGAGATGTGTACTGGATTAGAACAGGTCAGGGATAATAATGCTCACAGCAGCTATCTAGCTGAATAGGGCGATGTATAAATGTAACATATTATTATTATTATTATTATTATTTATAACTAATATGTAGATAAGAAAACGTATACATGGAAAACTTAGTTATACACTAAAACCTCTACTATTATTGAAGATATTGTTGCATCATAGCAATCAAGAGAATCTAAAAATAAAAATTAATAATAATTACAAAACTACTATTGCGCCAATATACTCGAAAAGAGTTAATTCAAATGAGTACGGACAGCAACTGAAAAGACACGAGTCCCAGAAAGAGTTTTAACCCTCGGGACAGACAACAAGTGAAAACCAGATGAACGGAGCTCTCTGGGCTTGGATGATAGAGAAAGCATGGAAAATAGATATGAAGGTATTGTTACACATATAGCAAACGTTTTAGATCAACTTCATCAAAACAAATATGTAGTCTTCTATATATTTCTATATCCCAGGTTTTGATATCGTTATCTTCCATCATTGAATGTATGGATTAAGAGCCTGATGCAATAGACAATTGTGATCGAAACTGATTTTATTGGCTGGGAAATATCAACAAACCGCAACGTCGTAATTATCATATATAAGTTATCAGCAATTATGAGAGGTAAACTTCATTTTTGGTAAATACCTCGGTATCATGTATACAGCTGTCACAATCAATCTAGGGCTCTTCGATACCACATTGGCTGTGAGCTTGATTTCTATCAACAAATCTTGGCAACTGCTACACGAAGAACACCATTTTGTATAATTCATAGTTCTATTGATTGGTGAATCACATGAATAAACAGACAAATATCGAAGCATTGGATGATGAAAGAAGCTTTTAACGACGACTGAGGAGCATTAGAATACAGAAGGGTCGTCATGAAACGATTTCATGTAAAATTATGGATAATACGACAACCGATTTGCAAGTAACAATATATTCCATAATTAAATTATTGAGAAAAATATGACAAGGATTACCAAGGAAGTTGTATCTTGAAAGAGGAATAAATACTACCGGTGTCAGGTTTTGCAACATAAATTCAATAATTTGGATTTGAAGAAAACTTTCACCAGCAGCGCAAAAATAACAAGATATATGACCTGAATTCTAAAATCTTAATTAACCACATATATACATTGA
This sequence comes from Paralvinella palmiformis, assembly GCA_025642065.1. Lineage (NCBI taxonomy): Eukaryota > Metazoa > Annelida > Polychaeta > Terebellida > Alvinellidae > Paralvinella > Paralvinella palmiformis. The sequence continues at coordinate 19,053 of JAODUP010001389.1, read as the reverse complement.
TGAAAAAATGCGAGGAGAATCTACATAATCATACATACAAAATAATAATAATACTGCAAGCAGGTATAATAACATGTCGTTAATAATAAAGGAACCATACTTTGGTAGGATGTTTACAAACTACGGCTTTTGTGGGGGGAAATAGCTATTATTGTTCACAGGATGCCAAACGAAACAGCTGGATGCCAAGAGTGTTTTAATAGCGTTGGTTCTAATTCATAACAACGATATTTTGAATTCATATAAAGATGCAAACACATGATTGTCTTGCAGAATAACATCGCACCAGGTTCTGCTAAATTAAATATTTGTATGCAGTATGTGAATAACATAAACGAATACTGACAACAAATAAGCAGTTATATTTTATTTATTTTTCAAGGAATATGTTCCCTTACTTTCGATTATTTTCTATATTACGATGTCACATAATTGTCAAAACAGTTTAATTTTGGGATCAGATATTGTATATCTATAGTTGATGCTGCTTCAGAGTGGAAAAAAATGTTCACGAGTTCTCGGTGATCATTTCTCACCAGGAAATCATATATCATTATACGACATCAAATGCTGATATAACATATTCGAAAAGTATGATATATGTGATATATGCGATGTGATATATTTATTTCCAAATTGCGCACGTAGTACATCATACAATAACTTAATTATATATTATATAACGCATATAATTACATGTGAACATTGGGTGACCGATGTAGCGTGACCTGTGTGCCCATCGGCCCCAAGGTAAAATTTGATCAACAAACATGCCCCTCTGCAGAGGAAAACTATAACCCTGAGGCCAATACTCCCTGGTATACAGAAGAAATTCGAGAAGGAAACCACGATCGTCGGAAAGCTGAACGACTGTTGCAGAAAACAAAGCCGGAGATCCATCCATCATCAGCTGTACAAAAGAAAGATGTCGTGAAATAAGAAAACGTCTCATGAGATCCAAGAGGACTTATTATTCAGACACGATAGCGGAATGTGGGAACATTTCAAAATGTCTGTTCAAAATCACTAAGAATTTGATGGGACATAACGGAGATTTCTTCACGAGGAAAATTACAACCATTAGAGACAACATTGGTAATAACAAATCTCTAATAAGCGACTCTGTCATGATGGGCGCTGATATCAAATTTGAAGGGCGGCCTCTAACAAAACTTGCGCCTGCTACTCATGTCGAGGTACGTGATATTTTCATTAAATCTCCCTCAAAATCTTTTGAACTATACCCGTTACCAACATACCTGTTGAAAGAGGTGCTGGAATACTTACTGCCTTTGATTACCACTGTTATAAACAAATCACTAGTGGAGTCCAAGGTTCCGCTTTCTTTCAAAAAGGCCAATATTAGACCACTGCTGAAGAAGCCAAATCTGAATAAAGAAGAATTGAAAATTACCGCCCATTGTCTAATCTGCCTTTCTTGCCGAAGATCCATTTAAGCTGGCTACTAAGCGGTTGGAGACCCATTTGAGTAGTCACGGACTGCATAATAATCTTCAGTCAGCTTACCGTATCGGTCACTCTACAGAGACCACGCTCCTGAAGGTCCATCATGACATTGCTGTATCTCTATATAGGAAGTGTATGGCAGCATTAGTTCTGCTTGACTTGTCTGCTGCTTTGATGTCATAGATCACAAGATCCTTCAAACGCGCCTTGAGTATTCGTTTGGAGTAACCGGAAGTGCCCTCTCCTGGATCAAGTCTTATCTGAGTGACAGATCTCAGTGTGTTGCCATAGGAATGACGACGTCAGAAGGTAAGTGCTTGAATTTTGGGGTGCCACAAAGATCGGTACTTGGACCACGTAAGTACTGTTTGTATTCAAAACCAATTGGTGCCATATGTAGGCGACATAATTTGCTCTACCACTGTTATGCAGATGATACCCAGGTTTATATGGCGATCATGCCCAAAACAACTTGGTTTAACGTCGCAAAGAAATTAGAAGCTTGCTTGGCTGATACTTGGATGAGTGCAAACATGCTTAAGTTAAACGAGGAAAAGAAAGAGCTCATTATATTTAACCCAAAACACCAGGTTAGGATGAATGAGGAATTACGGCTTCAGGTAGGTAAGACTACTGTTTCTGTAGCATCGACAGTGAAAAACCTAGGAGTAGATATATTTTGATACATCCCTGACCATGGAGAGGCAAGTAAATGTCTGTTATTACCAAATTCGTAATTTTGGTCATATCAGGCGGTACATCACATTGGATGCTTGCAAAACACTGGCACACGCCATGATAACATCTCGGTTATATTACGGCAACGCTTTCCTGTATGGTCATCCAATCACACTGATGACACGGCTACAAAAAGTACAGAATTCTTCTGCTAGGTTAGTCACTCCCACTCATAAAAGAGAACATATAACACCAGTCTAGAACTCCCTGCATTGGCTTCCGGTTATATACAGGTCGCATTACAAGATTTTGGTGTACACGTTTAACTCACTTTAAGGGACTACCCCTCAGTACTTAGAGGAACTTCTCGTTCCGTATCAGCCGACAAGGTATCTACGGTCTGAGTCTGGAGCATTCTTAGCCGTACCAACAACACGTGGATCTAAATGACAGGTCGTGGCGACACGTATACGTAGTCGAGAAAGATGGGAGACAAGGTTCAGGAATTATCATTGTGGGCTCATCATTTCCGCCGACATTGTTTACAATAGGAGTTTTACTGAACCGAGTAGAATGTTGACATATCACTTCTTATTTTAGCTTTCAAATAGAATTTGTCGATTCATCCTATATAACTGAAACAGCCAATAAATTAAAACCTAAACGAGGCAGAGGGCATGATGAAATATCAACTAAATTATTACTAAAAACTTTATCAGACATCAGTATTCCCAAATCTCACATTATAAATAAGTCATTCGATTCATGTAGAGTCCCAGATCAGCTAAATATTGTTACGGTCATTCCCATATATAAAGCTTCAGATCCTAACCGATTACAGAATTATCGCCCAATCAGTTTACTACCAGCACTTTCCCCATTAATTGAAAAATGTTTGTCTTTTCTAAGGAGTAAAATATTGTATATGAACATCAATTTGGATTTCGAACAAAACAGTCCACTTTACATCCTATGAATCACCTGATTAATCACTGTGCAAAAGTCAATAATGCAATTCCTGAGAAATATAAAAAGGGCAACTTTTGCAATTTATCTAAAGTTTTTGATGTAATTAATCATGACGAGCTCATAACAAAACCTAATTTGGGGGAAATAAGTGGTAATGCAAATAAATGGTTTCTAAATTATCTGACTAATCGCGAACATAACTCGTGATGTACCACAGGGGGGTTTATATTATGTCCACTTTTATATCTAATATATGTAAATGATATTTCTAAATCTACCAACGGTCACATACTATCCTTCATTATATTTCTCTGACTCTAACCCAGACGATTTATTTAATCAGATAATTCCCAATTTTTTGGGGTAATTTATTTGACTGGTTTTGTGCTAATTGCTTATCCTTGAACCCTACTAAGACGAAATACATAGTTTTTAGACCAAAAAGGAAAAAGCGTAACTTCTCTGGAAAGTTTATTCCATAATTGTAACTCCACTTAATCAAACCGCAGTAAATTTCAACGATCAATATACAACTTTTCTGGGCATATATATGGACGAGAATTTAACTTGGAAGCATCATTTATCTCATATAAATATTAAAATTTCCCGAGCTCTTTTTAGTATAAAACAGATTAGGAATTGTCTTCCTGCTCTAAGCCTATAAACCTCGTATTTCGATCTAATTCATCCATTTCTATCTCATGGTATTACTGTGTGGGGAAATGTAAGCCAGTCATAATTACGTACAACATTCAATTTACGTAAACGGCAATGAGAATAATAAATAAAGCTACATATAATACCCACATAGGCCCTCTATTTTAACAAATCTGATATTGTTAAACTTAGTGATTTATATGAGCACCATGCTGCACTATTCATGAATCGTTATGTTATGGCAAGGTTACCTCGGTCATTTAGAGATACATTCAGATTTGTCACTCTGTCTTTTTTGGTAAATTTTCTATTTATATATCAGAATCCACTTATTCCATATACCGGAAAATTATAAAGAGGCAGTCTACTAAAGAGTGTAGATTCGCATGGAACAATGTTTATCAAATCTGATTATCGCGTCATATGATTTTCCCTATTGTGAGTTATTAGGTTGCATTCACATAGGAAAACTGTTGAATGTATAGCTATTATAATACCGACGTATCATTTGCAGTATCGGAGATCTGCCTGAAATCCACTGTTCCCGACGAGAAGTCAAATAGATTAGGCACTTTAAATTAGATCCCACCACACCTAACTACATATACTCAGGAATGCTAAATTAGGCGTGAATGAACGTTTGCTTAGTGATTAACGGAACATATGGGGATTAGCTGTCAGCTTTTAGTAAATCATATTATTTACTCAGGTTTGAGACGATATTTCATTCTAGTCCAGTAATAATCCATTGTGCAGTATTGCTGATTTGTTTTTGAGCTAAATCACTTCACTGTCTCCATGTGTAAGTGGTGCAAATCTTATCACGCGTTCAACAAACTGTAATGTTGGTTAACGGGCTGAAGACCTATAAAAGGCCTGTCTTTTCACTCAGGTTAGAGAACAACTTGCGACGCCAGACCAGTCATATAGGTAGGATTTATTTAGTTACTCGAACCCAAAATAAAGCTGAGGTCAGCATCTATGGTGTCGAAATGTTCTGTGTACTGGTTTCTTTTGAACCACAGTAAATTATTGGTGAATGTAAACTATGGTAGCAAAATATTTAGCATGTGTATGTAGTAAATCCCCATTGAACCATAAGCAGGTATTGCTTACTGCGAGCTGTTGTGTCAAATAGTATTTTTATGTTTGTCCTTCCGGTTTTATACGTAGCCTGCACGTAGCCGCTTCCCTGTGGGTGTGACATATTCGTAGCAAATGAAAAGTGAATTAGCTGGTCCCCACTGGCTGGCTGATGCGTTGTCTAGACATATGTATATTTATACGTATGCATATATATGTGATGTAGAATATTTAATATTTAGATTGATGTGTCGCTTCATTTATGCAAGAATGTATGCAGGTATTGGTCACAGAGGATGTTTAGAGATGTTGATGTTCTGAGTCAGTGCCACCTTAAATGTATCCTAAAATCAATGTACCCGTGCCAGACATCAGATCTATTTCCATCCAGATTCCTTAATATTCCAACGTAAAAACTGTTATGTCGTTATTACAACATACGTATTTTATTCTATTAGCTTTGCTATGTATAATGTAGAATATGTATTGTTGTCCTCTTGTGTAGTCTAGTGAAACGACCTATCAGCTCGTACAATACCGTTTAATATATTTATATTCCTGGCAGACATCCTCATGTTTATTAAACTGCGGATAGAGTTTGTTCTCATATTGTGAGTAATTAGGTTACATTCATATAAGAATATTGTCGAATGCAAAGCTATTATAATCCCCACTTGTCATTCGCAATATCGAAGATCTTCCTGAAGTCCACTGTTCTCGATGATAGGTCAAATAGATGGGGCGGATAGGCACTTTAATTTAGATTCCACCACACCTAACTACATATGCTCAGGAACGCTAAATTAAGCGTGGATGAAAGTTCATTTAGTGATGAACGGAACTGTAGTAGGATTAGCTGTTCGATTCGAGGAATTTACTCAGGTTTGAGACGATAGTTCGTTTTAGTCCAGCAATAATCCATTGTGCAGTATTGCTACTTTGTAGTTTGAGCTAAATTACTTCACCGTTTCCAGATGTAAGGGTGCAAAAACACGTGTTCAACATATTATAGTGTTGGTTAATGCGCCGAAGGCCCATAAAAGGGCTAATTTGTCACTCAGATTAGAGAACAAATTACGACACCAGACCAGTCGGACGTCTATCGATATGGCTTCATATAAGTCGGATTTATTTAGATATTCAAACCCAAAATAAAGCTGAGCTCTGCATCTATGGTGTCGAAATTCTCTGGGTATAGGTTTCTTTTTAACTGGAAATTTAATGTAAACTGTGGTGTCAAAGCTAGTATCTTATATATGTAGTAACTCTCCACTGAACCATAAGCACGTGTTGTTTACTGTGAGCTGTGGTGTCCAATGATATGTGTATGTACTTACTTCCACTTTTGTACGTAGTCTGTATATAGTCGCTTCCCTCTGGGTGTGATATATTTGTAGCGTACGAAATTCGGATTAGCTGGTCCCCGCAGGCTGATGAGTATCCTAGACATATGTATAGGTGTGCATATGTATAGATATGTGATGTATAGCGTGTTATATTTAGATTAATTTTTATGTATACATGTATGGAGGTATTTAGAGTTGTTGACGTTTTGAGCCAGTGCCAGTATATAAAAGTCCTACAACACATACACACATACACACACTCACACACGTTTCTTAGACTATGAACTGCAATTATACACAGGAAAGATATTAGTAAGTATCATTAGGGTAAAAAGACTGTTCTTTACAGATACACAAGGAAGTATTTCAAAGGAATTATTTCACAATCATTCAGTGTGCGAAATAGTAGCAGGTAAGTCCTAGAGACTGGTCTATTTGATCATGGATAATATTATTTAGGACTAGTATCTATATAAACTAATAAGGCAATAAATAAACTACGAAATATTGGGGAAGGGAGCTAAATTTCGCGCATGTCAATAATTCTGTTAAGAAAATGGCTCTAGTGGCTACTACGGAATATGTTCTATTCCTGTTTATATCATTATCTTTATATCCACCTTCTCGACACACATTTTCTGGTTTGTTTACACTGTGAAATACAAATATATTTATATCCTGGTGAACTTTAATGATCTGATATATTAATTAGCATTGTAACATGTTAGCATTCTTATTTTTTCTTAACATTATCAATTTCACATGTACTATGTGTTCAGTATATATCTAGTCTCTACCCGGAATCAAGCACATTTGTTGGAGGTGCTGCTATCCATCAACACAACAAATGGAATTATATATATATATATATATATATATATATATATATATATATATATTGATACTACTATTTCGCCTGTCAGCTAAAACATATCTGTAAATGCACAGCTAAAACAGTGAACGCAATATTTATAAATATAGCTTAGCCTTTTTTCATATATGACTCATCATTGTACAGATAAGCTGAGATATCAAGGCAAAAGAATTTAGTTTTATTGTAGCAATAATTTGGTATTACGAATATCTAATATTTCTATTATCTAATATTGTGGTAGTTGACTATTATCTGATATTATTAGCATATAATTTCATCTAGTAATATGAATATCCAAAATCATCTGGTTTAGTAAATATCTAATTATCTGGTGTTATGAGTAGCTGAAGTAATGTGGTAGTCTGAGTATTTATTATTATTTTGTATTATAAGTCTCTAGTAGTATTTAGCAGTATGTGTATCCAATATTGATTGGTATTAACTGTATTTAATAGTATCTGTTATTATGGGTAAATATTAATATAGCGTATTATTAGTATCCCATATTATCTGGTATTATAATTATCTAATATTATCTAGTATTATGTGTATCTAATCATATCTGGAATAGTCAGTATGTAACCGTATTGGCTTTATGGCTATCCCTTGTTATCTGGTATTATGAGTATTAAATATATTCTGGTATTATTTAATATGATAGTCAAATCTTAAATACAAAATATGAGTATCAAATATTATTTGGTATTACTAGTATTCAATATTGTTGTGTATAATAAGTATCTGGTATTACAAATATCTAATATTTTCTGGCATTATCTAATAATATAATACTCCACCATTATCTGATATTATGAGTATCTCATAATAAAACTATTAATAATAATAATAATAATTTTCAATAGACGAGGCATTTCTAATATCTGCCACTAACGTATTCCACAAAGTGAAGGCCGCAGCACTAAACGCACATACGCCATATGGTTTGAGCTGAGACACTGGCACCTGTATTCGTATCTGACTGGATGACCTGAGTTTTACTTTCTAATGGACACCAGTTCAACCAGGTATTCAAGTGTCATATCATTAATATATTTATAAGTTATTAATAAAATCTTGAAACGAATACGCTCTTTAACAGGAAGCTAATGTAGTTTTTGAAGAATTGGGATGATACGATCCTATATTTGAGTATTTGTCACTAGGCGAGCTGCAATATTCTGATTTCGTTGAAGGCGACTGATGTTATAATCAGATACGCCATATAACAAGGAGTTACAATAGTCAATACAGGATGTAACAAAGGCATGAACTACAGTTAAAACAGCTTCTTGTGTCAATAATGATTTTAAACAGTGGATGTTCTTAAGATAGTAGTAGGCAGCTCGGCATACTGATGTGACATGTTCATATTTGTTAGTATATTGGTCAAAAACGACCCCTAGATTTTTTTCTGACAAATTAGGGGTAATCAAAGATGAATCCACCTGTAATGTTTGTGTCTTTAGGGGTTTCACAAGCCAAGTAGGCAGAGGGTCAACTGCACAGAAAGCATTAGATCACCTTTTCAGCAACTGTCTTCTATCACTATCTGAAAAAAAGGCTCAAATGTATCCATCATATACATGCAGGACTCTTCTATCAATGGCTTACCCTGTGATAAGCTGTGTTTTTTTTTTTGATTTTTTTTTTTTTAATATCTTTTGACAGAAGAAGTTATTGAAACAACGGCTCATAACTTTATCTGAGTTGATAATATTTGGAAGGACAGTTTGGCTTATATATAATACTTTATTCATAACACTAAATACAGTCCTATGACTTTCCTTGGATGTTTTGATCTTTTTATTATAATATTCTGATTTAGCAGAAGCAATGGTATTTTAACTAGAATGTTATCGACCTTGAACATTTCATAATGAATACATAAACCGGTCCTGATCCACAGTCGCTCACCATACCTGATGTATCTCTTAGCAGCTTGTATATTCTTATCGAACAATGGAAGCATTAGTCTTCTTGGCATTTCTTGTGTCCTTAAAGGGGCATGCTCATTTACAATATATCTCAATGCGCTATTATAGAGATCCGCCAGATAAACCACATCATTAGGTGGATCCAATACCAAAGAAGAGACCCGCAGATCAGCAACAAAAGCCTCCCTGTCAATCGCCTTATATTTTGTACTTGAATTAACTTTAGCTGAAACAGATTATTTCTGTAAAGATACATGAATGCTAATAAGGAAGATGTTAATCGATGAAGTGGATACTTGATTACAAACTGAGAAGTGTCCTATATCTCTCCTATCAATGATGTCCCATTATGTCGTAGGTAATCCCATATCGACCTCTGATAAAATAATTTTCCTTCTAAATGTCGATTTTAGTACGCTTATCTTAAATCTGTCAATAAAGATATAGGGTAACATTTGCAGTAATACACGAAGGCCTTTATAGGGAGACGAATATAAAACTTAAATTCGAAGATAGCTCTGTGCAATAGACTACTGCAGACACGGTACCACTTTAAATGGATTATTATGGCGTTTGACAGTGTTTAAAAAAATATCGCACACATTTAGTTTTTGTTAATCTTCCGCTGACATCATAAAAACACAACATATGATGGATGATAGGTACTTACTTTGGTAATCGTAATGAATCGCTCTGTGATGCTCCTGTTTTAGGCTGACATCAGTTAAGATAACACTTATCATCTGCATGTTTATTTATGTATGTTTGTACCGAATCAATCATATCAATATTGCGTTATACATTAATCACTTTAAGTACGTGACTTGGTCGGATTATATATTTCCTTCACTTTGTTAGCCTTCAGCTCATATATAATGCATTAAGCTTATTGACGAATGTGACTTGGTTCATTTGTTTACGACTGTTAGAAGATTATCTGATCATTTCTTTGGAGAAGAGGAAGAATGTGGCTAAACACATTCACATCCCAGAACAAGTGTGCAGCGTCTTGATCGATCTCGAAATAGACCAACGTTAAGGTGTTTATATCGAAGTAGTATATTCACCGGGTTACTTATATTTAAGTCCGATATGTGCTATAATAGTTCTTCATAAGGCAAATGACTTGGACTTCTCCAAAGCTGGAAGAGGCACTGATGTATATATATTGGCAAATGTTTGATGGATGATAAGAATGACGAATACCAACATGGACAAAATGATGATGATAATTCTACTGTTAGCAACAATTCTAGCCAAGCCAGTTGTCGGTGATTACAATGATATAACAAGAGAATATAGTCACATCGATGACAATCAATTGTCTACGATACCAACTGACATTCCGAGTGCGGCATTAGTGGTTACTCTAAATTCAAACGCAATAACAAACGTTGACAGTTTCCCGGAATTGTTACACGTGAAGACTATTAAACTACAGAACAACTTACTGACAGAATTCCCCGATTTGAAAAATGCCAGCGCCTCACTGAATAGTCTGTTCCTTGATAACAATCTGATTACTCGGATAACAGAAGATCGCCTTTCTGCTTTACAAGCTTTGAACTGGTTGTCCATCTCCAACAACAAGCTGACTAGTCTACCTGATATAGATATGCCAAATTTAAGCAATCTGCTAATAGATGGAAATGAACTGATGGAGTACTTTCCGGTTTTGCCACTCTTGGGACGAAGAATAAGATATCTGAAGCTGGGATACCCGATGATGAAGCCAATCACTGCAGAGTCCCTGAAGGCCCTACCTCTACTACGTGGTTTGCGCATGGAAAGGTGTGGATTAAAGGAGATACCACCGGTAATAGGGTCAAGTCCCCAGATAAAAAAACTTTTTCTCAATAAGAACAACCTTCACGAATTACCAGGTGATTTGTTTATTAGCCTGAGCCAAATTTTGGACGTTGATCTGAGTAACAATGACTTAGAAAACGTTCCCGACGTGTGTCATTTAAAAAAATTTTGTCTTAAAAATAATCCTCTTCATTGTGATAAACGACTTCTGCCGCTAAAAGTGGCCCTTATCTTCGGAACGATAGTACTGGATGATGTCACGTGTGTAGCTCCACCAGCTTTAGGCTGGAAGAACATTTGCTAGTTTGACTATTGAAGAACTAAAAGGTATGTTTTGACACGTTTGTCTTTTTCCTCCATCCTCTCTCTAAGGTTGTGTGTGTGTGTGTGTGTGTGTGTGTTGTGTGTGTGTGTGTGTGTGTGTGTGTTGTGTGTGTGTGTGTGTGTGTGTGTGTGTGTGTGTATTTGGGTGTCTGTGTGCGCATGTGTATGCGTGCGTGTATATTTGTGTGTGCGTGTATATTATCATTTATTTGTGACAGAACTTTATTTCCATATTCAACCATCCTTAGTCACAAACACCCTGTCGCCAGCAGGTTTTATATAATTTATCATCGCCTTACACCAATAAACAGGTAATGTATTTCGAGCAACACGCATTTTCTAATAATTATATGGGAATTGTGAATGTTCATAATTGGCTCATAACTGTTCATAATTGTTCAAAAGCGGTTTTCCAATCAATTACCAATTATCAATAATAACAAATGGTGATTACCTTATATAACTTACTGTTTTGTTATTTAAATAAGGCAACCAGACGACTGGACAAAACAGAGAAGGATATCTCCCTGTACGAAGTCAACTTTATACAAATCTGGGAAGTAAGTATAGCTGTATCAAGCCTAGCATCACGGAGATTATCCAGGATGTGCGTCTACAAAACTGTGCTGTACTCTGTACACAAACCCAAAGCTGCGATGGGTGGGCTCATGTGAATTATCCTGGAAGTCTTGGTATATGTGGCCTTGGTTCATGGGGAAGACAGCCCATTTCAGGACCCGTATTCAATATGTCTTATAATGCCAACTGAAAGAAGAAAAAAAATATTAGCAAATATTATTATAATTTTGAAATTACTCAATATGAGCATTTATTTAAGTGTATTTACTTAATATAGTAAGTGTGTTAAACATTGAATCTAGCGGTTCTTTACTGACTAAATCTAATGTGATGAGCAAATATGTTTAACTCTGACACCACACAAGGTATAACAGATTGTCTCCCATCTGTAAACCTATTAACTAGATTAATGATAGGAAATATGGTTTCACCGACATTATTTTTGTTTGTAAGGGAACTCAGATATTTGTTAAATTAATATTAGAGACTGGCTGTCATATAGAGACCAGCCTGAGTACATCAAAATTAGGACAGTTTCAAAATGTTTTGAATTGGTTTTCTTTCCTTCAGTACTTGAAAATCATTTCGGGTAATATATATAGCATGTTGTGAAAACTTACTGTATACAACCTTAATATGAAATATTTAATTAATTAATTTAATAATCTCTTATATAATAAAGATATAATCCGGTTTCAGATCTGAACTATGTAAATACGAATAACATACACACACACATAGATTCCCACACACAGACAGATATATATATATATTGTTCACATACACACACACACGCACACATACGCACAAATATAAACACACACAAGCAAATACAAAATGATACTTTTATACATTGTTGGTCATTGAGAAGATAGCGTTTTAACTATTATTACTCACCAGTAATAATGATTTATAATGGCATTTAATATGTATATTCTTAAATACACAAAACGCTCATATAATTCACATGATTTTCTTACCTCAACATTAAGTACCAAGAACTGAAAGAAGTCCTCTTCAACAACATAATATTAATAGTTCGTCAGTTATTTTACCTTTTGATATATATTTACATGACTCATTGATTGAACTAGTACCTCGGTTGACCCTAAACTTGTACCATTGGGGTTCAATTCACAGTCTAGTTATGCCGTCTCTCATTTCATAGTTTGTAGATTTTGTTTAACAGTTTGTGACAAAATCTATTATTTACTAAATACTCCGTATGATATGAATATTATATAAATTGACTGTTTCTATATATGGAAACGTGAATTATATATTATGTTATTGATATAGTTGTTTATATTAGAAGCTCAGCTTTAGCTAATAATGTTTATATATATATTTTGTGTGTTTGTGTGAAGATTTCCTTTTTTAGTGCATTAGAATTTTGATTCATGTTAATAATACGAGAAATATATGTTTATGTTCGTGGAGACAATTGTTTGACATTTAATGTCATCAGACTATTACATAATAAACATTTCGATTGAAATCTTGTTGGGATTCCGTTTTCATTATTTGTTGAACTCAGAGGATCTGTTTGCAATTTAATACATTTTACAATCTAATATTAATATTATCATAGAAATAATATAAAATAGATTTATTAACACACCCTTTCTAGTTGGAGCTTTTCTAAGGCGACGTGCTATGATATCACATTAAGTTCTATCTAAAGTCCATTTACAAACATAAATTAACGATAATAATTGCACCGGTAAATGCATCTCAAAAAGTTTTAAAACACATTTGAAGCGATTCTTATTTCTTCTACTACAAAATATACAAATCGATACTAAGATTTTTGATAAGACTACTAACAGTCATTTTACATTCTATCTTTATCACAAAATATGATATTATTAAACCCCAAACCGAGAAAGAGGGTACGCATAAATTCAGATCCCAAACACCAATCTGGTGCCATATAAGGTAACATACTGAGCATACGTGCATATTCTGCTGCATAATTTAAAAACACTTAATTTAAGTACTAAATATATCTGACATTGTAAATAATAACATCAATAAAGTTATAGCTATAAGAAAACTCTAAACAAATTATCTACCACCAACAAATTACTTTGAATCTTTCAAGAGGCGACCCATTATATTTTAAAAGACTCCTTTGGAATCTTCGGAACACGAAAACTAATTACATTAATGATTAATTATCTATATTCTTTGGATAAACAAATAAATAGAAACCCAATTAAGTGTATAAATTTATCTCGTATATTGAACGTTTGCCTTCAATAAGAAGACAAACGTTAAAATGCATTCACAAAATAACAAATATATTCGACTGGTTCACAAATATCACTGAGCAGGATTTAACTCCTCAAGAGTTCGGATTTGTGGGATATGTTTCAAGGAGATATATATGTCCCAGGTGTGATCAACGCCGAGGCTAAGAAATCAATTAAGTCATTTTATTACTTTTGCCACATATGAATATCACTAGTAAATGGGGTGATGGTTATTAACATTGTATGAAGAATAAATTGAACTATTCCAAATCATGTGATATATTTTTAACTAAATGATGATCTGATATAAATAAGGTGAAGATTAAAAAACGTTTACATGGAAAATTTGAGAAGGAAAATTCATTTTAATTAGTTCATTCCATTCTTGTACACTAGATCTCATATATTAACGTAACGAAATGCGGCATTATAACAATCAATAATATAGAGGTATTGTTATACTTATAACAAATGTATTAAATAAACATTTATCAGGACAAACATGAGATATGTTATATATTATCGTATTCCATTTTTCGACATCCAAATCTTCCATCATTCTGGTTTGGAATTTAAATGCTATAAGATTGAAAATGATTTAGGCGGCTGTGTAATCTCATCAAACTCGGATCACGTAATTATCATAGATAAGTTGACAGTAACTATGAGAGATCAACTTCATTTTTTGGTAAAGTAAACAGCTGTCAGACTCAAACTGAGGCTTTACGGTAATGCATTAGGTAGCCTGTGGTGCTGGAAATATCCAAAGTGTGAGCTTGAATTCGATCAACAAGCTTTGACAACTAATATCAGTATATTATAACGATTTAATTTAGTTGATTAAGTTTAGTTTATTTGTCTTTTTTTAATCATACTATTACGTCAAAACAAATTAATCACCTCTATATTGTAATATTTTATTTTACATTTAATATATATTGTTCCATGTCATTTTAACATTTTACGGTTATATGTCTTGTATTGTAAAGCACTTTTGAACATGATATAGTTTATGAAAAGAGTGCTATATAAATATGGTATATAATAATAATAATACATGGAAAAATCTTTGCTATAATCCACATAACAATAAATTCGATTATCTCATGGATACATAGACATAGATCAGGGGAATGGAATGTACAAATATCTTAAGCAGACGGCTAAGTAGCATTAGAATCCAGAATGATTAGTTTAAACCGTTTCATCACTAGGTAAGTAACGTTTATTGATATTACAACAAAATATTTGCAGGTGACAGTATATTCATTATATTATATAAATTATTCAGTAACATATGAGGGGGATTACTAAGAAAGCAGTCCTTGTACACTGGTATAAATACTACAATCCTTATTTTAGTTTTGTTTTGAAGAGACCTTTCACCAGCAGCGCAACAATAGCAGGATATATCACCTGAATAATAAAAGTTTAACTTGTCACATATACCAGTTGATGCAAACAAGGTAAGACTATTCTACATACATTGAGCGAAGGTTTATAAATCACAGCTTTTGTGGGAAAAATAGCTATAAAAGCTCATATTATACCAAACGAAACAGCTGGATGCGAACCTTATATTAATGTTGATCTTCATCAGATCTGGGGCATATACATCTCAAATATATGTAAATAAGCTACAGTTACAGTGAAATGTGATAAGATACAGTAACGTATCTAGATGTATGATTTATGAATGTATCTAGATAAATTACTGTTATATTCCAAGTGTATCTAAACACATTTACAGTTGAATTTTCTGTGTGATGTATGTTGTATTATCATATTTGTTTAAGAAATGATACATTGAAAACAGGTTATACTGACAATGAACTGACTGATGACTTCAATATGGCTTTCATGATTAGCATAAGTTATTTAGGTCAATCATATTTCACAGGTCACGATTGCAATTAAAAACATATTTAAGATACAAATTTGGAGATTAGTATTTGGCTGAGAGTTTTGTACCTAGTTGTTGGAAACAAGCAGTTGTTACTCCTCTGATAAAACAAACGTCATTGTCCAAGGACGAGCTTCAAAATTACCGTCCAGTAGAGAGTCATTGAATGGCAACTGAAGCAACACTTGGATTCTTTCAACGTAGACAATCACTACCAGCACGCGTACAAGACATGCCACTCGACCGAGACTGCTCTATTGTGTCTAAAGATCGATATACACACTTCGTTGTCGAATGGCATGCCGACTGCTCTAGACTTAATGGACCTGTTGGCTGGCTTTGACACCAGTAATCATAGCGTTCTCTTGAACTGTCAGTCATCTTGGTTTGGTCGAGTGGAGTGGTTTTGGACTGGGTCGCTTCTTCCTGCCTGGCGAACAGTAATGTCGTTCTCCTTGTATACAACTCCTTTAAATAAAATACAGAACAGTAAATGACCACTTCTACGCAGACGACACCCAGCTATATATATATCACTCACACCGACCAATTTTGCTACTGCAATTGCGACACTCCAAACATGCCTTATAGATGTCCGAAGGTGTATGACAACAAATAAACTAAACTCGGATAAAACGAATTCATCTTGCTTGGTTACAAATCACAGCGAAAAAAGTTGACTGGTTTTCTTCCTGTTTATATATTAGGTAATGTTATTAGTCCTACGGACAAAGCTCGTAATTTAAGTGTTATTTTTTATTCTGATTTTTCCTACTCGAGCCACATTGTATCGGTGTGTAGATCTTGTTTTGTGGATCTTCGTCATCTCAGAATAATCATGCGTCATCTCATCGAAAACATGGCAGTCACTGTCGCAATTGTTTGTTTTCGTTCCTTATCAAGTCACGATCTTAAAAAACTACAACTTGTCCACCTTTCCTTGGTCCGCTTAGTCAAACGCTCATCTACATTCTCCATATTACTCCTGTTCTTAGATCTCGACATTAGCTGCCCATCAGACATCAAATACGTATGCGGGACACAAGTGTCCCCGCACACTTCAGTCTTCATTTGACACACTACACTTGCCTATTCAACATAAGGAGCAGCAGCCCTGACAACCTGTACCTTCATGTTCATGTGTACAAACCTAGCGTAAACAATCACAGGTACAGTTACACAACTGTCTCAGCTACAATGGTCCTTTATTGTGGAATTCTCTACTTCACGAAGTTCGTTCTACTCCAACAGCATCATGATTCAAACAAAGGCTAAATCCACAGCTTTTTCATGATGCATACCCACCGTAATATTCTCCATCCGACGGGTCTCTTCTCTTGATCACAACCTTTTTCCGTCCAAGAAATATGGCATTGGTATCTCATCTGGTTTTGTCGCGCCTTAGAATTCTTTTAACTGAAAATAAGCGCAATAAAAGTTTAAATTGAATTGAATTGAATGTCTACCTAATTTCGTCCACATAATGTGCAAAAGGCTTTAGTTTTAGAATCAGGTATTTTATGTCTATAGCTGATGCTACTGCAGAGAACAAATGTGACACGAGTTCTCAGTGTTTGTTTTCATCAGGAAAAGATGTTTTCAAATAGCATAGAAACATAGATGGCCACGATTGGAAGTGCTGGTGAGAGTGTGATATGCTAATCTGAACCAATTGTGAAGACCCCTCACTGAGCGACCTCACCATAAAGAGTTGTAATTAGTTTTGTAATAAACTACATCATATCCAAACTTCAATCAATCAAGTCGCAAAAGTGACTAATAATCAATCGATGTTAAAGAAGATAATCAAAGCTCGAGATCGACAAGAAATCAGAGCAACAGAGAAAATAATAACTTGTGCAAGAAGGACCATCAATATAACAAATTGTCTGTCATTTTTCGATCATATTAGATAATTAGGCTAAACATACAGGTCATACTCACATTAGCCCTGCCATACCGTGTCAACTATTAAAAGAATTATGATATATTATTGATGATGAAACATCAGTAAAATTCTCAGCCGTTGTGAACTTTGATATGTCAGATCCAACTTTATATCTAGTTGCTTGATAACGATATGTTTACCTAAACTGGATGACATAAATTGTCTCACAGTGGTCCATTGAGGCTTGGCACATTTATGAGAATTTAGAAAATGAAACGTTCATTAACTTCGATTTGAAGGTCATAACACTTTCGCGGACGCTCATTTATCAAATTAGCAAATTAGTCCCAATGATATTGATGAATTCTGATTCACTGAGATCGATTTATTTACACGTACGTAGAACAGTGCACCTTGAAAAGGCGTTCACGTTTTGCTATTACTTATAACAGATCTACTCCTATTATGCTGTGATCAGATTACACATTCCAGGGCGTGAGTTATTTCGCATGATATACTCAGTGAAGACTTAAACTAGCGAGCATCTTTCCCAGAAAATATAAATCCTTTTATCAACAGTTGCCTACCCAGAATGTTTCCCCATTTATTGAAGAGGCGGAATCATTGTGTTTTTAGACATCCATTGTGTACTAATAAATAGTAGCTGATATTCTCTCATAATCTGGCAGTCCAGGAAACAAAGTCACAATAAAACTTCTTTTATTCTTGTTTGAATCATTTCGACCCTGTCACTTTGACTCTGTATATGTAAGTTATTGAAATGTGCTAAAGAAATTGGTTTGTCTATTATATAATTATTTCCGAGTAAAATGTATTTTGTGTACTCGTAAACTTGTGAAATACAATCAGTGACAGTGAAACTGATACTTGACATAGCCATTTTCCTGTTTCCTTTAAAGTTTTCTGTATATATTTAAGTCATCGGATGGTTGAATTTGAAGAACTTTTTAAATTATGTGCATTTCGACTTTATCGGCAAACCTGGATTGGGTTTTATGCGCTCTGAAATAAAAGGTATTTATATCCTGCTTAAATTTAATAATTTGGTTTACTACTTAGCAAGTTAACAGTTCAGCATTCGTATTTGTATGAATAGGGGATGCTAAAATAATATAATTATCTACCTGGATCCAAGCACATTTGACGGACGTGTTTCTATCACTCAACGCAACGATTGGTCTTTTTATATTCGGATCTCACTATTTCATAAATACATAGCTAAGACATTGTAGGCAGGATTGAGCAGTATATCATAACGCATTGAGG
>JAODUP010001386.1:7500-60621 GCA_025642065.1 Paralvinella palmiformis | reverse complement strand
TTTTACCAATTTTGTAATATTTGATATAAAGGGTTAGTGACGAGTAGGTCATAGAATTTATTGGATTTGTATGCTTATGAGGTATTTGATCCTCCAGCAAATATCACAAGGCATATTATGCTGCGGTTAAGAAGTTCCCTTTTCTGTGCGTGGAGACTGTATGTTTCCAGGTCCATGCGTTCTAAGAAAAGTTGATCTAGAGCTGTATATTCCGTGCACTATTTGCGTCTTTGGAGGCACGCCGTTTAAGTGTTTGGCCTGGTTATCCAGCATTTAAATGACTGTAGCAGACACAGTACGCTCTTAAAGCATGTACTCCTGACTCAGGAATAGAAACACTGCATCGCATCTCGAGCGGTGGCATTGGACACAGCTCGTGTGGTTGGTGTGTTTTATATAACAAGTTTAGTTGTATATATAATTCACCTTAGTTGTTTGTGGGAATAGAATTATCTTTCCTAGGTCCAGTTATGTCCAGTCTGTACTATGACATTCAAGGCTAACTTTAGTCTCCTTGTCATTAATAAAACCCTATATTATAATTATAGTTTGTATAGCAGACATTAGGTCTGATTTGAAAATGTTAATATATAGAACGGCAATTCCGCCATAACGGTCTGCTAAAGCGCCGATGTAAATTGTTATAATAGTGACGAGTAGGTCATAGTATTTATTGGATTTGTATGTTTATGAGGTATTTGACCCTCCAGCAAATGTCACAAGGCATATTATGCTGCGGTTGAGAAAGTTCCGTTTTCTATGCGTGGAGACCATATTTCACGGTCCCTGCATTCAAGAAAAGTTGATCTAGAGCTGTATAATCCATGTACTATTTGCGTCTTTGGAGGCACGCCGTTTAGGTGTCTGGCCTGGTTATCCAGCATTTAAATGACTGTAGCAGGCACAGTACGCTCTTAAAGCATTATAAGTACTCCTGACTCAGGAATAGAAACACTGCATCGCATCTCGAGCGGTGGCATTGGACACAGTTCGCGCGGTTGGTGTGTTTTAATAACAAGTTTACTTGTATATATAATTCACCTTGGTTGTATGTGGGAATAGATTTATCTTTCCTAGGTCCAGTTATGTCCAGTTTGTACTATGACATTCAAGATTAGCTCTAATCTGCTTGTCATAAATAACATTTAAGAACTACAATAGTTAGAATAGCATAAATTAGGTCAGGTTTGAAAATGATAGCATAGTTCAAACAGTACGGAAGCTATGACGCGCTATTACGGTCTGCTTCAGCGCAGATGTCAGTCTTTTAATAGTAATTAAGATAAACAGTTTTAATAGTAGTCGCTTCATGACGCCTGCCCGTTGTAAAAACTGATCTTTGAAGACAGTGACAATTGGGTTATATGGTTTATATAGTATTGCTTTGAAGAAAGATACAGCAATTAAAAAATAGCTATAAATAGGGCTGCTTAGATAATTAATCTAAACATTCTCACTACTGCCGTGATCTGACTTGGGTGTTCTACTCCCAAACTCCACGGCTGTAGGTGATTCGCTTTTTGTTTTTGCTTGGCGGCTTAGGGACTGGTGAGACATTACACATGTCTCAGCAAGAAAAGTCGCCACTCTGGATTCAGTCCCCTGAAGAAACGTCCAGAGTTTGAATTCACGGTTCGAGATTCTCTGTGCCTGTGCCTTATAATACACAGCTAAAACACACACACACACACACAATATATATATATATATATATATATATATATATATATATATATATATATATATATATATATATATATATATATAGCTACATACATATAAGTGTAAAGTTAGGTTGAATACTCGACAGTAGAAATCCATTGCAAATATATAAACCATTAATCCCAGTTGTGCCAATATTGCAAAATAAGAAACAATGGTTTGGTGCATTTTTTGTATATTAAGATCTAGCACCTTTTCTAGATTGTATTAAAGAATAAGTGACATAAGTTATTTAATAATGGCGATGTGTGTAAAATTCTTAAATATATGCCGTCAATTTACTGCGTTGTTAATAATAAGATATATTTATTTGTTTACCAAATTGCAAAAAAAAAACGTTTCGTTGGTTTCTGTAGGGCAAGGTGAATGACCTATGTGTAGAGGTATCCCCTCTCATCTCTATCTCTATCTCTCTCTCTCTCTCTCTCTCTCTCTCTCTCTCTCTCTCTCTCTCTCTCTCTCTCTCTCTCTCTCTTCTCTATATATATATATATCTCTCTCTCTCTCTCTCTCTCTCTCTCTGTCTCCCCTCTCCCTCTCTCTCTAATGAATATGTCCTGACTTAATTCGATATTTGGTATTCAGCATATGTTTCATCATCTATGATAAAAGATGATGTGAATCTTAAATCACAGGCATCAGACTTAGACAAGATGATATCTGTGATAAGCGGCATATTATGGGAGCGTCACTGATATACTAACATGTGATGCATTTTCTTATAAATATTCGGTTGCATCCTATTTCCAGGAAATAATCACTATCTATTATTTATAAATAACTAGTTGTCTATACTACTCGTTCACGATAAAAAATAAAACATTCACATTAAAGTAGTTCTTGTTCTGCTATAAAACGGTTGTTTACTCTCAGTGAGCGGCCAACATTTGACAGCGAGTCACTAAGCAAGAAAACCAAACGACGCTTCGTATTATTTCACGAAACTCATCGGCACCGGAATACAGGTAAATACGACTTAATTATATGAAATATAATTATGTTTCTATTATACTCCGTTTATGATTTGTCGATTATTATAATTTCATGAGAAATTGAACATTAATTATTATCAAGTTTTTTTATTTGTCCTTGAACAGAGTAGAGTTATGCTTTGTTATATAATATCATTAGCTATATGCGAAAGACCTACTTCTGAGAGTTTAGAGTTGCATTAATACACTACGTGTACATGCTTGCATTGTAAGATATATTAGAAGATATTCTGAATTTAATATATAAATTTCTATTTCATACATTAGCTATTCTCAGAGTATATTCAAACACATACAAATGAATCTGTAATGATCAGATGCTGACTGTATGTTGAAACGTATGGGAAAGAGTTGGTTATTTTCGGTTCATAAAAAGAAATGGCTTGTCACAGAGTATCATAGGAATATTTTCTGGTCTGCTGATAGAGTAATGTTTCTGATTTTAGAAAGTGTAGACTTTTGTGTTCCTTCTCTGTTTACAAATTTAAGTCACAACCTGACAAATAGTAAGTTTTGCTGACATAATTTTACTCAAGTTTCGTTTTCTTTGACCATTCCAATGCATATGGCATAACCTGAAATTCTAGTTAGATATAATATATCCAACGTGAGAATGTCAAAATTAGTTGTTTCTATTGATGTACACCTAATAAATGTTGGCAAAAACTGGTATGGTGCAGGTAAGTTGTTAAAGATACACAGGCTTAATGACGACCACATTAGCATAAACTATAGTGAAAACACACATTGATGACAGTAATAATTATAAAATGAGAAACCCTTGCAAGTTGCCTGGTTGGATGAAGATTACCTCCTACTATAGGGCCATGGCCGAGATTCGAAGCTCCGATCTCCCGCACAACATGACCAGAACCATGGGTAAATAGTCCCACGTTTTAACCATGAGGCCAATCATTCAAGCTGTCTGCTAGAAGAAGAATAGACAACACTAACTGGAAAACATTGCTGGAGAATGGACCGATATTCATTTGTAGAAATGAAGAGCGGATTTTCCATACATAGGATATATAATTTCGGAAACTAGTTTCCGGAAACTGTTTGTGGGTTTGGTTTTGCTTATTTCCCTTATAACTACCGAAAGAATTTTAGCTCCTGAATTGATTATAGTTTCTGCGACTTTGATAGTCGATATAGTTGCTACTTTTAACTAGAATACGTTCTTCTCAGTTTTAGGATTTCTTTGTTTGGTTACTACGGCCAGTCGGATGATTATTAATATATATATATATATATATATATATATATATATATATATATATATATATATATATATATATATAAAGGCAAGAATATTTGCTTATCAATTGATTAATCAAACAAGTATATTAATTGTTTCGACGTTTAATGTAGAAAATCCTACCCAGGGAAATGATCCTAATTTCTGGCTGAATGTGGTAGTGTTGATGCAATCATTATATTCAGTAGTATGAGCATGTTTGATAGTGTGTGGGCATTATCCACGAAGTACAGAACACTGAGATATTTTCTTAACTTTATATAACTGAAATGTGGTTTTATATAGATACGTTCTAATTATAAGACAAATATGATGAATTGGTTAGTATGTGACATATAGCAGTAATCATCATTTGTTTTATGATTTGGTAACTTTGGTGACATTCTAATAATAATAATAATAATAATAATAATAATAATAATAATAATAATAATATATTTAACAACTTGCCCGTAGTCATTAATAAACGTCATACAGGAAAGTCATATATATATATATATATATATATATATATATATATATATATGTGTGTGTGTGTGTGTGTGTGTTTAGGGTACATAGTAAGAGGCAACAGGCACAGAGCATCACCATATCTAAACATCCTTCGAAACATATCTCCATACATCTAAATACAACTATACATACATTAATCTAAAAATAAAATGTTCCATACCTCCACATATTGATAGATGTATGCCTAAGCATGTGTCTGGTATACCCATCAGCCTGTGGGAATCAGCTAATTTTATTTTATTTTATTAACTGAAATGTGGTTTTATATAGATACGTTCTAATTATAAGACAAATATGATGAATTGGTTATTGTGTGAGATATAGCAGTAATCATCATTGTTTTATGTCTGGTAACTTTGGTGACATTCTAATAATAATAATAATAAAAATAATACTTTCCTGTATGACGTTTACGATTGCTGCGACAAACGGACAATATAATATTTGAGAGATTGAATGAGCTTTTTGGATATCTTTCTAATGGACAATATTTCATGTGATTATTGAGGTAGTAATAGTATTAGTAATAACTAGATGCACAACATGGTGTATTAACCTGTGGCTAATGTAGTTTCCCGAGAAATATTGACATAAGTGTATAAATCACTCTACAATTTATCCTGTGTTGCAATAATGGTTAGATAGTGCCCAGAGCAGGTTTAAAAATACTTATTTGATAAGTTCATTCAAACATAATCCGGATATGATTTTCTGAGTCGTTGTAGAAAATGTATGATGCAAAACTGAACATATACTATAATATGTATATGAATTTATATTCTCCATAAAAGACCATTAGTAATTAGTTTAAACATTATTTATTAATCCACAAACACATTAAATCTATACAAGGTCTTAACAATTGAAACTTCAGCAATTGAAACTTCAACATTATTCAGGGAAAGGAACAATATATATATATATATATATATATATATATATATATATATATATATATATATATATATATATACCACTTTTATGAATGGCATATTCATGATATATAATGTCCTATTGTTATAAAATGATTTAATGAGGTTGCGTGCACGTATTGTGATAATCAAAGGACCAAGAACGGAACACTGTTGTTGTACACTAGATAGTAAGCGTGCGAAATACAATACAAGGAATTGATATTCTCTTAGATTCTTGTACTAAATAGCACACGACGCCAGACGCAAATTACTTGTTTAAGGATACACCTTCTAATGGTCAACATATGTTTACCTAGGATAACTGTAACTGCTCTTTCTTTAATCTAAGAGATCAAATGATCAATTGGAAACATATCTGTGGTTGGTTAGAACGGATGGTAAGTATATCTCACGCTATTATCAGACGCTGTCGTCCAGTAACTAATCTACAGTACATATTAAGATTACATACATTTTCATCTAACAATGGTCTGAGATTGAAATAATTTATAGATAAACGCATCTACCAAAGCGGAAACAAAAAAGCTAAATATATTGTGTAAATAAAGATGTTGTTATAAGTACTTTTGCAATACATAATACTGTTTTTAAAACGGAACCCAAATTATTTTGGCATATGCTTATTCAATGTATGTTCACACACGATATTTTGCCAGTGACCTTATTCAGTGGGATCAGCGTAATCATTGATACGTGTCGAGTATTTTTGCATATGTTTTAAATATGTTGTGTTGTTTTGAGTGAGTGGGTGACCAATAAAACATCCAAAGTCCATGTGGCGTGATATCTGATGCTCTATAAATAAGCTATTTATATATCTAGTTGTACTCGGGCGTGCCCGCGGAATTTGCTGAATTTTTTTTATCGTATTTCAATATATTCACCATGATCCAGAATACCCATAGTCTTTGACATTCATCAATATATTCCTCATAGGGTAATTATATCAATATATACATAAAATTCACATATCCTGATACTTTCGCTGGAAAAACACAATTCTAAGTAAGAAATAACAAACAATAAAATTATATTCCATATTTGTTTTAAAGTCTGAATATCTCAGATAATATGTCTTGATCCAAACAATAACAACAACAACAACAAACGCTACTATAATAATAATATTAATAATAATAATAATAATACAAGCCATAAATAATAAATGATCAATATTACATACACGAGAGAACAATCTTCAACAGATGTTTTCAAGAATAGACGAAAATCTCCTTAGACATGCTGCACTCTAAATTTCCTAATGTAATTATCTCAGAAGCATGCCATATCTCAGTGCATCATAGCAGCACTGAAAGTAGTAATAACAATGAACATACTTAATCGATATAAATAATTATCCAATGACGATATATAAAGCAAAGCAATCTATCACAACAGGTGTTTTCACATTTGTGCCATATTTGATACAGTCAGCCATCTTTAAGTGAAACAACTTCTATATGATCTTCGTTAGATTATGAACATTACTTTACTGATATTTGTTTGTGGGTGACAGTAAATATTCTAAACATAATATTATGTATTTGGCATCACAACATTATTTTAAATAAAAAAGAAAACTTTAAAACTTTCATACATTTATCTACAAATCATTATCTGTCTAATACAAGTAATATAACAAAATGTACTCCTTACAGAGAATTACAGGCTTGTTTTTCTTCTATGATTTTTATCTAAAAGGCCAGTTATTTGTTATCTAAAAATATTTATTCAATAACAACTTAACTGAATCACACTAGTCTCATTATACAATTAGTCACAACACTGAAGCAGCATTGACTCGTGTAAAATATTATAAAATGATGTCAATTGATAATAAGAATAATTACTAACTTATATAACGCTAATTAGACTATCCTTAAATGCGATGATATAAATAGAGTTGCAGTAATCAAGCTTACTAGTAATGAGTGCTATAGTAATGGTTTTGGCGACTGAAATAGAAATATAGTGACGAATACGGCGAAGCTCACGAATATGGTATGTGAATATGCTGCATGTGATATAGCTGACCATGAGCTACTTTTCTCTGGGCTGAAAGACATATTTAACCTATCAGGTAAAGTAATTAAATGGTTTCAGCGTTCAGTTCTTGGTCCATTATTTTCATAATTTTAAAACATGCTCTTGCTATCATTAGCGGCGATATGGCATTAAATATGACTTGTATGCTGATGATACACAACTGTATACACCATTAGTTCTTCATAATCAGTTAAGTTTTCCCTCTTCATTCAATAATTAAGAACATTGTATTGGTGATATTAGGCTGTGGATGACTTGGAATATTTTAACATGAAAATGATGATAAAACAAATATAACATAATTTACTTTGCCACATTATGGCAAATCTCTGGAAGTGTCTGCAACTTCCATTACTCTTAATGGGCTAGTAAAATTATAGATGCTATATGTGACAAATGTTTTAATATGTATGAACATGTCACATCAGTATTCCAAGCTGATAACTACCATATTACGAACATCGACTGTCTACAAACATTTTTGATAAAAGGAGCACTTCTTACTCGGCTTCGTGCCCTTGTTATATCTGGCACAGACTATTGTAATTCCCTGTTATTATAACATAAATCACCTTCAGCGAATTCACAATAATACAACTCAGAATATGACAAATACATGAAAATAATATTATATTACCCTAATTATTTAAAGACTACTTTGGCTACCTCGTAGACAACGCATCTATTTTGTTAACAATTTATATATCTCTCAAATACATGATACTTGAATACCTGTGTGAACTTGGGTTCGCTATATATATATATATATATATATATATATATATATATATATATATATATATATATATATATGCACGTGTTGTGTGAATCTTATTATATAAAATGGAGGTAGAATTTCAATTATGAAAAACATAGTGAACTAAAATTACGGATCTACTTTTATGTTAGATAATTCTAAGTTTTAAGCTTTAAATTAGATAACCCAATTACCCCATTTCTTGTGGCTATCCATCACACTTTAAAATACGCTAGATTAGGGTTTGTATTCGAAGGAATCCATCCACTCACACACTCATACATAGAAATCTAAAGATATACATATCTGGTTTCACGCACGTAGACAGTCAGATGGCCAAGCAGCCAGACTGTCAGACAGACTGTCATAGATACAGGTAGGGAGGCACGCCCATAGACTGGCACAAAGGAATAAAAAGGCTAATGGACTGATATATATATTACCGATCAATAACAGTGACCTTATTATTTCTTACTTGAATAAGTAAAGATTATCAAAAAGACATGATGCCTGTTAGTAATATTCTCTTCGCCTAACTATCTACTTAGCGATGATAAGAGGAAATATTGAATCTGTAATCAGATGAGAGGATGCAGTTACCAAATAGAAGAAACCATTATTTCACATCCAAACTAGAAATGTACCAAGTAAATAATGCGTCCGGAACAGAACATTCATACAATTCTGCCAAGTATGGAGGGTATAATTATTTTGGTATGTGTCACTTATCTGTGAATAATGTCCTCCTATATCTCAGTGATTAGCGAATAATTATATTGCAGATATATATGTTTTTGCGTTCGAATCTGAGCCATTCCTATATTTGTTGGATATTTCCTTGGCCTGTTGTTTTTTGGCTATTTGTCTAGGCATGACCAAAGTCAAGGCTGATCGAACTGTATAACACACAAATAGGGTTATCATAACATTTCTACATATGGCTTACGTTGTTTACAGACAAAACGTTGGCTGATTAACTTCATTCTAACGTTATATTGACGTTAAAAGATAACAAATGATGTTGTCCAGTTTTAAATAATGACAGCGTTTTGTCAATGTAAATTAAAACCCATGATTATAATGAAATTATAGGGTATGTTCGGTACATGAAATTGGTCTTCGAGGGAATCTTCAAGGGACATTCCATTAACGTCCACCAATATAGCCTCTATGATGGAGTGGAGTGGTTGAGACAATATCACCTCCCCCACCACTTACTTACGTCCTCAGGGGATCCTTAACCTCGCCTTGTATTTAATCAATTCGGTAGAGACAAGATCGCCATTTAATCTGTTCAGGCACCCATGATGTTGTTAGCCGAGAAATTAATCTCTGGAAAAGTTTCGACGTCTTACTGCGATCGAACCTGTGACTCTGGGCACCAATTGCCGGGTGCTTAACCTCTAGGCTAGCGGAGCTCACGCCGAAACTTGTCGTAACAGTTAGCAATATATAATCATAATGTTTTCAAACATTAGTACTATGAATTTGTTTCGCATTCATTTTTCGTTAATCAGTTTGTCGTCTGCTGGAATCACATGCATGCTGAATGATCATTATAATTACTCGAAAGTCAAGTTATCTAGATTTACAGTTGGTGTTTAGGTACAGCATCTCGTCTTCTGTAATAACAAGAACTAATGGCCTAGTAGGAGTCGTATAGGCCTAATATGCGTCTTGGCATGACCCAAAACATTTATTACAGAAATATATTTTGTTCATTGAGACGACTTGATATGTTGATATATTCATGTTACCTGTGCTGCTCACTTGTCCGTATGAAGGGTTGTAGCGGTGTATTGCACTGTCCACCCAATCTGACATTATATTTAGTAAATTGGTGTAGATCGGGAACTGTTACTTTTAGACTGTCAAACGCGACTGAGAGAATAATACACGACTGTGTTTGGTGCGTTAAGTGATTAACAATAATTTTTATTTATCATATTAGAAGTTCACCAAATCGTTTGGTAAGCACAATTTAAATTCTTAATAAAGTAATAACAATTCTGAGACTTAAGCTACAAGTGATGACCCTAGCTCCATTGTACCTATTTACACCCCCCTTTGGCCTGATTAATATAGTACTTTGCATGCTTCCATTGGGTAGATAGTTATAGCTATATGTCCAAGTATGAGCAAGTTGGCTCATTCTGTTTAAATCCTGGACGAGACATTAAATATTTACTGAGTTCTCATACATACACAATTATAAGGTCAATAACCAACATATGCCTATTTTATTTCGAGCTTACTCTAAATAATTGTCTTGCAAAAGTGGTTCCAAAATGAGGCTGACTCTATCAATTTTATCGCGTCATAGAAGACAAAGCAGTGAAACAAATATGTGGTTTTTAACTTTTTTCCGTGGAAAGTGAAACTGCAGCTACATACCATTACAATATTATGTATGTGTGTTCGTGATTGTGTATATATGATGCATATATATATATATATATATATATATATATATATATATATATATATATATATATATATGAGTGTGTGTGTGTGTGTGTGTGTGTTTTATGTTTTAGGGTACATAGTAAGAGGCAACAGGCACAGAGCATCAACATATCTAAACACCCTTTCGAAACATACCCCCATAAATCTAAATACAACTATATATACATTAATCTAAAAATAAAATGTTCCATACCTCCACATATTGATAGATGTGTGCGTATACCTAAGCATGTGTCTGGTTTTACTCATCAGCCTGGGGGAACCACCCAATTCGCTTTTCGTATGCGACAAATATGTCACGCCCACAGGAAAGGGCTACATGCAGGCTACGTAAAAAAGCGGAAGCACGAAAAAAACATACCATTTGATACCACAGCTCGCACAACAACGTGCTGTGGTTCAATGGTGACTTGCTACATACATATCATAAACTATTTTGACACCACAGTTTACATTCAACAGTAATTTTCTGTGGTCCAAAACAAACCTGTATATAAAGCATTTCGACACCTCAGATGCTGACCTCAGCTTTATTCTGGGAACGAATAACTGAATAAATCCTACCTATATGAACCATGTATAAATACAAGTCCGACTAGTCTGGCGTCGAAGTTCTTCTCTAACCTAAGTGAAAATTCAAGCCTTTTATATACCCTCAGCGTGTTAACAAACATTACCGTTTGTTCATAACAAAGAGAATGTACACTAACTCAGTATGAACTCACTGAAGTTATTTAACTAAAATAAAAACAAAGTAGCAATACCGCACAATGGATTATTACTGGACTAGAACGAAATATCGTCTCAGACCTGAGTAAATACTATGATTTACTCGAACCTAACAGCTAACCCTCATACGTTTCCGTTCATCTCTAAGGGAACGTTCATGCAAGCTTAATTTAGCGTCCCTAAGTATATGCAGTTAGGTGTGGTGGGATCTAAATTAAAGCGCCTATCCACTTCATCTATTTGACCCATGGTCGAGAACAGCGTGTGTGTGTGTGTGTGTGAGTTTGTGTGTGTGTGTTTTAGCTGTGTATAATAAGGCACAGGCAAAGAGAATCTCCAACCGTGAATTCAAACTCTGGACGTTTCTTCAGGGGACTTTTCTTGCTGAGACATGTGTAATGTCTCACCAGTCCCTTAGCCGCCAAGCAAAATCAAAATACGAATCACCTACAGCCGTGGAATTTGGGTGTAGTGAGAATGTTTAGTTTAATTATCTAAGCAGCCCTATTTATAGCTATTTTTCAATTGCTGTATCTTTCTTCAAAGCAATACTATATAAACTATATAACCCAATTGTTACTGTCTTCAGAGATCAGTTTTTATAACGGGTAGGCGTCACGAAGCGACTACTATTAAAACTATTTAGCTTAATTGCTATTAAAAGACTGACATATGCGCTGAAGCAGACCGTATTAGTGCGTCATAGCTTCGATACTGTTTGAACTATGTTATCATTTTCAAACCTGACCTAATTTATGCTATTCTAACTATTGTAGTTGTTAAATGTTATTTATGACAAGCAGATTAGAACTAATCTTGAATGTCATAGTACAAACTGGACATAACTGGAACTAGGAAAGATAATTGTATTCCCACATACAGCCAAGGTGCATTATATATACAAGTAAACTTGTTATATAAAACACACCAACCGCGCGAACTGTGTCCACTGCCACTCCTCGAGATGCAATGCAGTGTTCTATTCCTGAGTCAGGAGTACTTATAATGCTTTAAGAGCGTACTATGCCTGCTGCAGTCGTGATTGTGTATATATATATGCATGCTATATATATATATATATATATATATATATATATATATATATATATATATATATGTGTGTGTGTGTGTGTTTGTGTGTGTGTCGTCGTAAACGGAAATAAAACCTTAATTGGAAATTATTTTATAATGTAAACCCCTCTATATAAATGTATCTCAATTATTCAATGACTAGAAGATCATAACTAAACATTCCACGAACAGAGTAACCAATTTACAACCAAAATATTATCATAATGTTCCTTCATAACGTTTTCATACTTTTTGTAAAAGGTTCAAAGAACGTTAGTACAACGTAATGTTGATTGCTGAGCACTCGCTCACTGACTGACTGACTGAGTTACTTACTGACTAAATGCACGACTTACTGACTGATTGACTGCCTGACTAACATTTTGACTGACTGACTAAGTAGATGACTGACTGAAAGACTGACTGATTGACTTACCGACTGACTGACTCACTGACTTACACATTTACTTAACACATAGTAAATAGCAAACAGTGCTAGCAATATTATTAAATTGTTTCATGAAAGAAAACAAAACAAAAAAAAAATTTGATTGAAAGTTGCATCTATATGGTCTCAGCTCAGCTTTTTTGATATTGTTATAACTTTTAAATATAAAACTTACTTTAATACACTCATCTGATTCTGAAACACTAATTGCTACTGCGTCGTCGATAGGTATATCAACTTCAGTAATTAGACTATCTGGTAAATATAAAATATGTATCAATGGTTTTATGAATTTTTATAAAATAAAATTGTTATTAATTAATAGCAATTGAATCACATCACTAGATAATATTTATTATAATTTGTATTGTAACCTAAACTACTTTTAATTCTTAAGCAGCACTTTAAAATCGTATCATCTTAATAGTCACTATAATGTTTAGTTATCAGCATTTAAATCATTGTGTCAGTAATTGGGAATTGATCACGCCAGGTTGACATGTTCGTGTGCAGTTATAGCAATATATATACAACTATAGACTGTAATATTCTACATAATTACAGACCTGTTTTAAATCTTACATTTTATCTATCGTTATAGAGAGGACCGTTGTTTTCCATCTAAACAAATATTTATTCAATAATAATCTTAATCAATCACTACGGTCTGCCTATAAAAGTGGTCATATCACTGAAACAGCCTTGGTTGGAGTGAAAAAATATATTATGATGTCAATTGTTTAAGGTAAGCAAGTAATACTTGTTCTTCTGGACCTGTCTGCTGCATTTGATACAGTTGACCATAATGTACTTTTCTCTAGGTTAAAAGACATATTTGGTCTGTCAGGTAAAGTACTTGAATAGTTTAGATCCTATCTGGAACAACGCTCCCAGAGAGTGTCTGTTCATGGTATTTTATCTGACACTCAGTTTTTGTTATCTGGTATACCAGAGGGTTCAGTTCTTGGTCCTCTGGTTTTCACAATGTATATCCGTCCTCTTGGGATCATTGGGCATCGATATGGGGTTAAATATCGCTTGTATGCTGATGACACACAGCTGTATATATCACTTGATCGTGATAATTTCTCCTCTACCTTGAATAATTTAGAAGATTGTATTGCTGATATTCGGCTTTGGATGACTCAAAATCTTCTAAACTAAATGATAATAAAACAAATATTATATAGTTGGCATCACCACATTGTGTTAATTCCCTAAAGACACCAGCATTACCGATGGGTGCATCTTCGATTACCCTAATAGGTCAGTAACAAATCTAGGGGTTATTTTTGACCATTGTATTAACATGTATGAACTTCAGTATGCCGAGCTGCCTACTACCATACTAACATCCACTGATTAAAAACATTCTTGACCCAAGATGCACTCGCATAGATTATTGTAACACCCTGTTATATGGCATATCTCATTATAACACTAATCGGTCATCCAGTCAGATACCATTGCAGGTGCCAGTGTCTCGGCTCAAGACATATGGTGATTGTGCGTTTAGTGCTGCAGCCCCCACTTTGTTGAATAGGTTGGGGCCAGATATTAGAAATAAGTCGTCTCTTAAAATTTTAAAATCTCTTATAAAAACACACCTCTTCAAGGTCACTTTCACATATAAATAATTATTAACTTTTAAATCACTTACAGGGTTGTATTTTACTGACATATTATTTGGGGTATTATTATATTACCTATTGATTGTACAGCGCCTTTGAATGGCTCCTGATAGTAAGTCGCTTTATTAAATAAACATTATTATTATTATTATTATTATTATTATTATTATTATTATTATTATTATTATTATTATTATTATTATTATTATTATTGACAGGCCAGCTAATATGTAAAACAAATACAGCAAGTGGAGAGCAACAATATAATATAACCTGGTTCTCAGAGAGAGAATCTTAGTCTTTAAGATTATCTGTGAGATTTAGAGCTAACATGTGCTTCAAAAGACAAAAACCGTAGAACGTGACCATGATGTAATGGAGAGTGACAACGGAAAACCCGTAACTTTGTTATTGCTAGATAGAATATTGGCCTGTCGAAAAGCAATTAATTATCAAGCGAATCGTGTTAAGATTACTTAACTGGCCTAGCCATATATTTACCATTCTGTTCTGCTGAATACTATGTAGTATTGGAAAGACTAGTGCTGACATAGGTCATATTATTCGGAGATACAAATGGAAGCGGCAGCAAAATTAATCAATTTACCTTCAAGCAACACTGCTCCGAAAGCCCCTTATCTAATTTCAATGGATGAGTCATTCAATCAATTCCTGTGTACATATGGCCATGCCTATAGACCAAACAAAAGCGCTACTAGGATTACCATTTTGTTTCTTTGATTTTTCCCCAAACTAAAACTAATATTTTTTGTTTGTTTGTTCTCTATCAAAAATAGCAGTATTCAATAATGCAGTGACTACTTCACTTTAAGACGTTCTGCAATGCTGTGCACGTACATGTTATGTATATAGTTGTTCAAATCATGCAAAAGAAATGGGCATATAAAGGTTCCCGTATAGATATTTTACCATTGCTTGGTTATGTCACCACGTCCCCAATATGTGTGGGAAATAGTCATAAACATGGAATAGGGATAGGAATAAACATGATAATTATTAGATTTTAAGATATTTTTTAACTTTCAATGCGATCATTAGCTTCAGTCAAACAATATTTATTTTCATAAAACCTTTTTTGGATATCTATTTTAGTTTACTTTAAATATGAAAGAAAGCACAAACGCCATTAAATCGTTAGAATGAACACCAAGTTACATTCCAATCACTTCATAAAATACCACTCCATGAACAAATAATCAGCTGATAAATATGATAACGCGAAATTAGTGTTGTATTTCCAATAGATGGAAACCTTTTATAACAAATATTCATTGACAGACTATTAGGTACATACTAATCTGCTGATTCATTGAGGGATGTTTTAGATCTTGTTAACACACGCTAACACGACTGGCCATGAGTTGAAATTAAGTCATTTCAATAGACATTGGGTTTGTCATAGGATGATGATCATAATGATTGAGGGTTTGAGGCCACATTTGTGCAAATAGTAGGCTAAATGGGCCGAGCGACCTCCGAAGGTAATGAAGCGAAGTCAAAGATTAAACACCATTCAGATATGCCCACGCCGAGATTCGAATTCAGTTGGTAGTGATCAGTGATCCACCGCGCTATCAACTAGACCACAGAGGCGCCCGGATTGTCATGGGACTGTAGAAACCAAATAGCTGGATGACATCCTTAAATCAGCCAATCCCTGGAATGTACAAGAAAGTACACACGGATATTGTCGTATACTAGTCATTTCCTTTGATGATGACAATATTACCTGGACTATTCTTTATCTTCCATGCTGTTCATGTCATGCTGAAGGTTTTTAAGCACAAACAATCTGCTTTAGCTAAATATTTTTCAAACAAAGCGAAACCATTAGTTGACAATGATAATTTTGTTATTGATCTGGGGTTGCTTCTTGGGTATTAGATCCACCAGATGATCATTATCATCGGATTGATCTGTATTTGTGTATATTGCGGACATTGTTGATAAGTTTATGCCAAGGATACCAATTCATCCATAGTACAGTATTGATATACAGGCTGAAATAGAAGCTGCCGTGCAAGGCTCTGGATCAGAACCAGCTTGTATCATTATTAAAAAATATTCAAGTTTAGAAGCTATTGCTTCTGCAAAATGAGGATATTAGATTACAAAAATCAAAAAAAAAAAGAAAAGAAAAGGAAATCAAAAGACTGTTTTCAACATTATGAATAAAGCATTACAAACAAATAAAATTGTCATCCCAAATATTAATAACTTCGACAAAGACATGGTCCACTGTTATAATAATTTCTTTTTGTCAATATATATTTGATATACATAACGGGTTCCCTTCTAGTAACTTATGCCACTGGGAGAAGAGTCTTTTATATCTTTAATTGATACATTCAAGTCTTACAGTGACTGACATCAGGAAATTACTGTAAATGTCATTTAATGCTTTCTATGTAGCTGGTTCAATATCTATATAGCTTGTGAAAGATATTCTGATAAGCTCAATTAAAAAGATAATTATTATACCATTATTTCGGGATGTTTTTCAAGATTCTACAAACCAACTAGAACACCCATTTTGGACTAATATTGTAAAGAATTATAGATCTAGTTTAAATCTGGCATTTCTATCTAAAGTGATTGTAAGGTCAGTTGCTTTCCATTTAAATAAACATTTATTCAATAATAAACTGAAACACGAAAGTCAGCATATACCACTGATTACAACACTGAAACAGACTTGCTTTGATTTAAAAAAATGATATGATGTCAATTGACCAAATAGATTTTATCATTGATAGAACTTTTTCTAAAATAACTGAAATGTGAAATTATTATACCTAATATCGAAATATATCACGTGTGATTTATATGCAAATATATGCAAAGACATAATTGAAGAACATATCCTGGATATATATCTCACCTTCTAAACAGCAACCACTCTTTTATTTTAAGCCAAACGGTCTGTTCCCACAGAGTTTGAGTAATTAGTTCCCTCTCCTCAATCAATCAAATCAACCACAGACATGGAATAAACACATCTGGGTGTGAAACCTTCGGAAAATCGATAATAACAAGTACGGCCGAAATATATATTAAACTTACAGAATTTAATTAGAGTTCAGGTGTTAAAAATAAAATCTAATTGAGCTGTTACTTAAAATAAGAATATGTTTTTAAACTAAGAAAATTATCGTATGAATGTGAAATTTGCGATCAAATTTAGGTGTGAACATTTCTTGTCAGGAAATATCTGATTTGTCATTATTTAAGGTGAAAGTTGATTTCGCTTAATCACCTTCATCAGATAATCATTAGAAATGTCCCCTATTTTCTAGCCGGCTGGATGTGAAGTTAATACCTGGAATCATATTTTATGTACTCTGTTATGGTCCTTTCACACTCAACTAGTCAGTGATACATTGCTGCTAATAAACGAGGATGGGCCAAGTATATGTCTTACATAGGATGAAATACGTTTGTCTGATAAAGGGGGATTAAGAATATTTATTTTAAAAGTGCTCAGTTGACAGGGTCAGTAGGTCAGTAGCTATTCAGTCTAACCCTTGTATAACTGTTCGCTTGTTTTTCAAAAATTAGATTAGAGGTTATATGTTTATGTCAATAAACAAACTATCACTATCATCTCACACGATGATAGTGATGTGAAAAAGACAACACAAACCCCCAATTAACTCGAATATATGATAATTAACACATGTTAAACGGAAAATATCGTTGTAACCTCATGTATGTTGGTGACTGCCCTACCTAACGCAACCTAGCCACTAATAACGTTACTGGGGATTAGTGGTCGAACGTCTAATAAGGACAATATATGTTAGAAAGACAAGATGGTCATACCATAATCTTATATATTTTCAGTTGATGAGCACGATCGCAATGTATACACAACGAAACACCGAAATAGGAAAACATGTTGATTTCTGGTGATAAGTAAAGATATATTGAAAATTAATGCCATGCCTTTTAGGACATAAAGGTGAGTCATAATCGTTTTGATCTGTATTAGGTAATTGTGATAGGAGGATTCAAGCCAAATAAATTATCTCTCCTATTTTCTCATCTGACCCTAAAGAAATCAAATAATAGCCGCGTCCTTTTATTTCTTAGTTTTAGTATTGTTTCTAAAAGAACTTATTTTGGGATAAACAGTTGATTGAACAGAAAGAAAATAGAGTTATATATATATATATATATATATATATATATATATATATATATATATATATATATATATATATATATATATATCCTAAATACGCTAGGTCCCCAAAAGGTTTTTACGTTAAATCTTGGGACTTCAACTTTAATTTGCAATACGATCTGTTAACTTAAAATAATTCCTACATTAGAAAAGAAATATTGCTTATATACATATTCTTTGAAAGTATTAAAGGAATTGGGTTTCTATAAATGTGCTATGTTATTCGATTATTAGTCTTACTTTGAGTCGTGATTGTAAAACATATTTTAAATAATGATTGTATTGCTAAAATAGAGGGAATCATTTCATAGGATATACTAAAGATGGAGATAATACATGGGAGAGATAACTGAATATACCCATCTTCGCATAGGTGAAAATCTATCTCCGTAAAACGGTCAGTGAAAAAAACAGGAGTATACGTTGATACTTCCCTGATCACGGAGAAGCAAGTAAATGCATGATCAAAAACATGTTATTATTGAATTCAAGATATTAGTCATATCAGTTAGTATATCACAATGGATAGTTTCAAAGTACTAACATCATGGCCGGATTACAAATTAGAGTTTCACTTAACTAAGCATCAGATTGTGGCCAATTTTCAATCAGGTAATACTCGGAAAGTGCTATTTGCACATAAAACTTTATCTAGCGCTTCACATTATGCGCCTATATTAATTAATGTTTCAAATAAAATATCAATATTTCAGCGATATCATTTGATATATTAATATATTGCACGTTAACTAGCCCAATTCGGGAAATGGCTAATCTAATTTGCAATTATATATTTTCCCGAAATTGTGAGAATTTAAACTTGTACCCTCCGACATCCCTCTTTCTCTGTATAAATGTATGTATGTGTGCACGCGAATGTTTTTGTATATTTGTAAGGTATTGTAAGGATAAGGAATTGTCTTCATTAATGTTTATCGGCCAAAAACAGATTGAAAATACTGTAGTGTTTAAATAATTGAGAACAATATCAGTGTTATGTAAGTAATTACAGTTTAGAAAAAAGGGTTATATATCCCCAGAAATGGAAATACGCCTATTTATCCTCCTATTTCTTATCACATCCAATTGTTTAATTTCTGAGTGTTTCACATTGGTTCATTTTGGAGCAGGTAGCATTGATAATGTGACTTGTAATGTCTGACCAATTTCTTTAAATCGTCGCTGTCCAATCAAATACAATAAAACACGAACGGTATTGGACTCAGTTGGCTTGATTGGTGCTTATTTTATAACAACCTTTGTTACTATTGTACATCTTAGTATAATGTGGAAA
Source organism: Paralvinella palmiformis (assembly GCA_025642065.1). NCBI lineage: Eukaryota > Metazoa > Annelida > Polychaeta > Terebellida > Alvinellidae > Paralvinella > Paralvinella palmiformis. Next base: position 40,552 of record JAODUP010001386.1, on the reverse strand, counting down.
TAGATTCACCTTGTGCGAGTCAAGTTATGTCCAGTCTATGCCGTGACTGAAGGCTAACATTTATAATATAATTTACATAAGGTCGAATCCAAACGCCATAGTAGTATACTTTGTCATGAATGGCACTTTTCTTAAAACAATTAACCTATTAGTTTTAATAATCGATACTCTATGATAGCTGGCCGTTGCACAAGCTGACCGATGAAAACAATTCTGATAGTGTTTTATAGTTTGAAAATGTTCCAAAGTGTGAATCTTTGAAACCACTGCTATGTTCTGACCAGTCTGTGTTACTCTCTAACTTTGATGTTCTGACCAAGTAATATCGGTCATAACATATAATTTAAATACTGCAAAAAATACCATGTTTAGAATATTAATTTGCAATAAAAATGAAAATATCTAAAGACATCGAAGGTAAAGTTTTAATCCAGTTTTGTCGCACTTCTGTAATGAAAGGCACCTGGTCGATGAAGATGTTTGCATCCTATTTCAAAATGTCAATGTTCCCTCTAATGATGCAAAGATAACATTCCAAATAGTTAATATATTAACACCAAATAATGATTGTTTGTATATGGTAATTTTATAATATCAAATATGATGTAGGTGTTCGTTATCATTTCTTCATTATAGAACTTGTATTTTGGTCCAGTCTATTTTGGCGTATGAATACTGAGACAGAATTAATGAAAATCAAAAACATTTAAACATCACATTTACCAGTAAGCAACCATAAGAAGAATGTCGAATTGCGTTAATTTTCGAATGCTCTTTATTGAATATGGTACACGATAAATATTTTAAATAAGAATATCATTGGCGTTATAACTATTAATACTATATAGACATGTAATGGGTGTGCCATATGGAGTACTATACTTAATGTGTTTTACGTTAATTTGTCTTTTATTCTGAGACAATTATGAAGTTTAATGAGAGAATCAGTTGAGGTTCAGCGCGTTTTATTTAATTGAGAGTAATTCTATCTATTATCTGGTTTGGGATGACACTCTAACAAAAAGGCATACAAATTAAGAAAAACAGGATTAAGCTGCCATATCGTGTGAAAAACGCTTACCATAGCCTGCTAAATGAATTTAGTTTGCAATTCTAACATACCAGTTATCATAATTATAAAACATTTCCAATGAACTTGGTTTGTGATTGGCCAGAACACATCGTCCTTGATGAGATGAATACATGAGACAATTTGGTCGTTCTTCACAGATGGCGCCACATCTTATCAAACTAACATTATCTAATATGGTATCTACCATCAGAGGACACATCCAGCTTTTGTTTTCAAGTCGTCGGTAATGAATCTCCTTGATGAAAGATGCAGTTGATACAGTACCTAGAAAATAAGCTGGCAATTATCTATCGAAAGATGACGATTTCTAAGATTGTTTGATGACTATTTAAATGCTTCGTAATTTTAGTTTAACATAATCTTATCAACGGTATATATTGAATGTCTGTTTTAATTTACTTCAAATAAGGAAGAAGGAAGAACGCCATACACTTACAAACGCAATACGTTATGTACTAAAAATTCATTAAACACGATTGAAGGATATCGACTTAACCACCAAATTAACATACTGCGAGATTGATGTCATGTTTCCAATTTAGCTTTAATTCATGGTGTAATTAATGTGATAGTTGTGTTATCAACAAGAACATTGGGTAAATTACCTGGTTTTTTATAAACAAATATATATAATACTCACCTGCCTCACTGATCAGTTCCTTAATGGTTATTTCATTCCAATTCATCATTGCCAAGTTCGCTGGTTGAGAACAATGTGGCGACTCCTTAGAAAATTTAATTTTGCCGAAATAATCCAAAGTCTTAATTAATACCATCCGCCAGTCACAGGTGAAGTGGCCTTCACTTAGTAACATCTCTAATGTGTTGTTCAGATGACAGAAGCTAGGTAGCAATACCATAGGATTTTCACTCAAATCCAGATAGTTCAGCATCTTCAATGACAGGGCACGTTCTTCAGGAATGTAACTAATATTATTATTGGCAACTTCCAGTCGCCGTAATGTAGTTCCAATATTGGAAAGGTCAGGAAATTCAGTAAGCAAGTTGCCATTAAAATTCACGTTTTCTAAGAGTTTCATTTTTGGAACATAACTAATGCGAGCTATTTGATTATAAGACACATCTAGGGCTATTAACGTCAAACTTAGATTGGCTACATTCGGCAATTCACTCAGTTGGTTTTTACGCAGTTTGAGTGATTTTAACTTCAACATTTTTGGAAGGTAACTCACCGAATCTACCATACTTTTCTTTAGAAACAGTTCCTCCAGACTGGATGTCAGATTGCATAAATCTGGAAATTCACTGAATCTGCTCCCTCCAATTATCAACTTGCTTAATTTCGGCAAATTTACTAGGATATCTATTTTCGTAAAGGCATTTTCGACAATACTTAATTCTTTCAATGTCCCCGAGACATTTTCCAGATCAGGAAATTCGACTAATGAATTATGATCGAGGTTAATTATCTCTAATGCAGACATCACGGGATGAATGTTTATCTTTCTTATGTGATTCAACGAGAGATCCAATTCCACCAGAGTCGAACTAAGGTTGGCAATATCCGGAAAGTCGGTCAAGGAATTTCCACTCATATCTAAGTATATGAGGTCGATAATTGGTGGTATTGATTTCACTTCGTGTATATCATTAGATGCCAATCGGAGACTTCTTAGCACAGTGCTGACATTGCTAAGATCCGGAAACCTTGTCAAGTTGTTCTGAAAGAAGTTCAGTATTTCTAACGAGGAGAACGGCTCGATGTAGTCAATGATCGGAATTTGAGAGTATCCGATTTTGATTTCCTTCACATTTTCGGGGATATTGTGTGGAAATGAAGTCAGCGAACCGTCGAGATGTTTGTAAACGCGATTTCCAGCAGACATATTGGCAATAATCCATGCTAGTAAGCCGACAAATATTAAGTGTCGCTGTCGCTTACTAGAGATAAGTTTCGCATCAGTGGACGAAAAGCATCCAATGTAATTCATTTTAATGTTTATAAAACCGTAATCCGATGAATCTCTTGAAATGTTTCAATGTGTTTTAGGAACAATGAGATTGCCTGCTTCTTTAATCACCGATTCTCAGTTTTGCTGTTCCCGCGGCTGCTCTCAATAGTGAGAATGTGCCATAACTGCGTTACTTCGAGGTTTTGATCCACCTTTCGATTGACTGGAACACGTGATTGATAATTAATAATGAAAAGTCAGCGAATGAAAACATTAGATAACAATGGATGCCTAGAGGTTATTGATCCCAGCTTGAAGTGATATGAAAACATATTGTATTAACTGGGGCACTGGCTACGTTTTATCTTCACATGTCATATTGTACAGCGAATACTTCAACAATTGTCATTGTTAGCCTTAACCCTGGACTTGTCCTAATGCTAATAATTTATATTTCGAATGAAGTAATTGCTAGACCCAGACAGTCCATTTATGCATCAATAAGTAGAAACATCAGCGAAAACGTATTGATTATCCGTTTTTCGTCTAGTAAATGTATTAAACAATTGTGACGCAAATATAAAGTGTTGTTATCTGTTTTCAATCAAGTAAATGTATTTTGAAAATTAAATGAGTAGGAAAATAGAACGTGTACATAAAGCCCGTGATTCGTAATATAACTTCATTCAAGAACTGATCAATATTTGAAAACCCTCAAGAAAATGAACAAAAGAAAATCCCGTGTTAATTTGCTTTATGTGTATCCATTTCTTGCTTTTGTCCTTTGCCATTCTATTCTTTTTTTATCTAGCCAGAATTAATTCAGAAATTATTGCAATTTATTACTCAGTTGCGTGTTAAGAGATGTTTCATCACGCAAAACATCTTTTATTTATTTATTACACAGAGCCAACCATAGGTAATTAATTAGATCAATAAAGTTTCAAATGAATTGTGTTTATGATGACGATTACATTGATGACAGCGATTGTAAGGATTACAAAGATGTCAATCTTATTAGTTATTATTATAAAAAAGATACTCTCGGTATTATGGAGTTGAAATAGATTTGTATTTATCTATCCGTTCTGAATGTTCTTGTGTATTTTTATTGCTGTAGAGAATCGGTTAAATGATCTATAATCATTTCGATCGATTCGTATAACTTTTCAAAGACAACATCTCACACTAATTATCTCTCTGAAACTCGTTTCTAATCAAAACGATTTAAACGCAGCATTGTTGCTTATTTTTAAGAAGACAAACAACAGAAGTAATAACTTATTGTGCTTGAATGATCGTTTAACTTAAGGTGCTACTGGAACCAGTGCATTGTATTTGTAATCGGGCTTTAATCGTATTAAACCATTGGAGATGGGAATCTGGCGAGCGAAGAAAGGTCATTCAATGAATCTCTCGCAAAAAAGATATAAGTAAAATTCATGCCTATAGGCAGTCATCTGATTGACAAATAGAGGTTATTTATCGTAAATTAGCTTCCAATCAAGAAAATCGATCTTCTGTTTCAACCTGTCCACCCCATTGGCTTCTTTGTTTGTTTAATAACGGTCTATTTATCTGATTGTTGACTATTATATTGATATGTTTCATTTAACGGTTCATGTACAAACATTCATAATTACAGATCTCGACTTTATTAATGTTTTGCGAATGTAAAACCCACATGTAAAACTATAGATCTAACTACTCACACCCAAAGATGCATCACAAAGGTATGACGGCCTCACACCATTAATATATATTTTAGAAAAGCTTAGAGCCATATTAAAATGTAACCAACCAATATATTGTTACTGATAGGTACTGGAACTAAACAAATATGATATGTTAGCTGATAAAAGCTTTATCGATAAGTAAATATCCTCCTTTTTGATAAATGTATTGTATTCGTGTCAAAATCCCCATTGTCAGAATATAGAGTTTAAACGTTTCCCACAAAAATAACAGAAGCTGGTTCTACAATTGCTTTATTTCTGTAAGATACTATTTCCTCCTACCACTCTTGATTCCTGAATATTTCCTATTTGAAATAGAGAATCCAGATTGTGTCTTAATTCATAAAGAGTCTTTTTGTAATTTTATTTTTAGCAGCATTGCTTAATTTACTAGCTGGCTTAAAGGTAGAGATGGAGCGAAGAACAACGTGGATTAGATACTGATAAAATGTATAAGCGTTGACATCACGATATATATTTAGTATTGCATGATTATAAATTTGTTTGTTAACTCTTATTATCTCTGATACAAAAATCTAAGATAAATGTAACTGTGTCAGTATTTGTTAACATAAAAGAAACTTGCCACAAGGATAAATATTCCTTTTGTTTATATTTCCGCTCAGTTCATCTACATTAAAACATAAACTAAAATTGTTTGTTTCGTTTGTTCTCTATGACAAATTCGCACTACCTAGTAAAACATTGAATACTTAGTGTTAAGCTGTTCTGCATTGGGTTAGGCGTATGTGTTTGTGTATGTAGTTATATTTTGGAATATTAATTTATTTTCAAATAGGTCGTTAGTTTTAATCAAACAGAATTAATTTTTCAAAGACGATTTATGATATCTGTTTTATTCTACTTCAAATAAGAAAGAAAACAGAAACATCATTAAATCGTTAGAATGCATATCAAGTTATATTCCAAGCATTTCGTTAAATACCACTCCAGGAGACAATTAATCACTCAATTATCATAACGCGAACCACGTGTCATATTTCCAAAACATGCAAGCCTTTTATATTAAATTAGTTAATATTGGATATATATTCCTCTTTTGATGCTCGTTTTCGAGATGGAATTAAAATTAATTTCAAAATATCCTAGTGAGCGATTTCGTTCTGTTAATTAATTATATAAATAAGGTAACTATAATATTTTAAAATGTGATACGCGCAGATGAAATAAAACTACTAGACTGCCCAGTCTCGAAATACTATGAGGTGTTTAAGTATTTGCCATATTGGAAAGAGTAAGGTTGGAACGTAATCATCTAGTCGTATCAACAGTACTGTTTATTTCATGCCTATAAAACAAATCTACAAGAGAGGAGGATATATCCACACCAGTAAGAAAACACAAATTATACCAGATTCTAGAATAAGCGTAATATATAGCATTTACGTTTCTGTTTGAACATCTCAACTAAAGAAACAAGATTATTGACCTTTATATAAAATAATTCTAAAAGAAGAAGACACTTTGGGCAGGACGATGTCTAAAGTGACAAAATTTGTCATTAATTGTAATACATAGAACGACATACCAATGATCAATATATATTTAATAAAATGTCTAGATCCATTACCAATGGCATGACATATTGTAAAGGATGTTTTAATAAGAATAATTGATAATAAACAAAAAATTAGTGATGTCATTTCACTAGTTGTGATATATCAACAAATGTCAGTGGTGCATCCTTGTTAAGAACAATCTACATTTTGAATAAACGACTTATGGTTATTGCTTTAAACGTACATTAGTTTAATGATATAAATTAACTATATAACAGCTATGGTTATAATATTCTATTAAAGCATGCCAATGACTGGATTGACATTCTATTCAGCCACAAAGTTCTAACAGCGAGTTCAAATCCCAAACAGCTATGTCTGAAAGGCATGTTACCGTTGCATCACCTTATTATCTTTGAAGGTCAAAAGTGGGCTCCATTAACAAAAATCTTTTATCTCGAAACAAAAATAGTTCCAATCAGTCATATGTATTATGATCATTTCAATTATAATACATACAATCTCTGGCAATTTTCACTGTCGACCTGTCAGTAAACATTGTGATATAATGGATCACGTTAATGACGGAATATTTCAAGAGACGTCATGTATACAGAGAACGCAATTGAATATACTCAACAATAGAGGGATCAATATTATGCAAATTCTGACTAGAAAAAAGGACTGAAAAATATAAGATTGTCACCATGAATAAATAGAATGGAACAATTATATTTCTTACAAAAGGTTAGGTCAGTTGTTATGGGGCGTTGCCAACAATGGCAAAAAATCAATGAATGTCAGGTAAATATAAACTTAGTGGATGTGATATTTTTATATCCATGTGGGCAATGAGTTTGCTTTAACGATTATACTAAAACACGAATATAAAATATCATTCAAACTTAGGAGAGCTAAATAATTACGGCAAATTTTCAATGTTATATTCTTACTTTCTAACAGACAAGAGATAAAATGTATAATAAATAAATAAATAAAGAACTTAAAGTCTATATACAGTTGACTACTATATATATATATATATATATATATATATATATGTGTGTGTGTGTGTGTGTGTGTGTGTGTGTGTGTGTGTGTGTGTGTGTGTGTGTGTGTGTGTGTGTGTTTTAGCTGTGTATAATAAGGCACAGGCACAGAGAATCTCGAACCGTGAATTCAAACTCTGGACGTTTCTTCAGGGGACTGAATCCAGAGTGGCGACTTTTCTTGCTGAGATATGTGTAATGTCTCACCAGTACGTTCGTAGACATATAGATTTATGGGCTACTCCTCAGCCTCTGGGGACCAGATAATCGGTATTCATACGTGACGAATATGTCATGACCATAGCGCACAGCTTGATGTAAGCTACGCACAAAGAGCGGAAGCAAAGAAAACAAGTACCATTTGACAACACGGGTCGTAGTTAACAACACGTGTATGTGGTTCAATAGTATGCTAACATATATAGATGATACATATTTTAACACCACAGGTTACATTCAGATGTAATATGCGGTTGGTCAAAGGTAACCTATGCAAAAAACATTTCGATACCATAGATACTGAGCTCATCTTTATTCTCGGTTCGAATAGGTAATTCATTCCTATCTATATCAACCATACGGACAGAGGTCCCATAAGTTCGGCGTCGCCAATTTGTTGTTTATTCGGCGTGAATAATCATGCCTGTTATGGGCTCTCGGGGCGCCAATCTATATATAAATTTCAGTTGAGCACACGACAAGGTTTATCGTGTACAGTACCTGCGTCGCCAAGTTGTTACCCGACCAGTATGAAACTTTGTGCCTTTCATAAACACTCGGCGCGCTAAACGAATAATAGTTTCAGTTGAAAGGCAAGGTGTTACCCGATCAGGATGAAAATGTATGTCTTGTGTGAACTCTCGGCGCACTAAACAAGAAAATAGTTTCAGTTTAGCAGATCATAACGTTGTGTCGTGTTCTACTACCTATATATGGAAGGAGTGCAGTGACAATACTGCGCAATGAATTATTACTTGACTAGAAAGAAATATCGTCTCAACCCTGAGTAAATACTATGATTTACTTAAACCTATCAGCTAATCCTCGTAACTTACGGTTAATCACTTAGTGACAGACCTGGGTCAATTAATATATTACTATTACTTCTGAGTATTGCTATTACTATTACACTTGATATTGAATGTAATATATTACTATTACTATTACATTTCTTACTATTACTACTACTATTACTATTATATTTTTGCTTATGCTATTATTATCATTAGTAGTAGTAATAGTAGTAGTAGTATTGGTAATGGTAATGATAGTGCTGGTAGTTTTATATGTTACTGGGTCACTCTCATCATAAAATAATACAAAACAAAACTTCATTTACATATTAAACCAACACTGTTCAGTTGACCTTACCTAGTTACACTTAACAACTAGTTAATTCCCAATAGGTGAAGAATTTCCATATATGCCTGTCATGGCTGAATGAGCATGATTAGCAAGATGGTGTATGCAACAATACCAGGTAATACACCAATTGCCCCTTGCATAGCGAAGTTGGAAATATTCTTGTCTGAGCCTGATATGCTTGAACCATAATGCCTACATTTGGCTTTGTAGTTGACGTCGGTATTAGTAGGCATCTCAAAATGACTCAGCGGTGATACTTTAGCCATTCTGATTTATACTTTTTGTATATCAGATGTAATGCAGTGATAGCAGCTGTAAGATATGGTGTCGACCTGTAAACTAGGGAGCTTATATATGAACAGTGGCACAAGTAATGCCAACATTCACTAATCAGGGATGCCAAATGTAGATTCTTAATTGGGGGATAATTGGGAGCCCAGAGTAATCAACTTGGATTCGGTTAAGTACACAGTGCTTAGTCTGTTTCAAATGGAGTGGCTTCTCAGCTACAAAATCAATAATGAACAATATTATAAATGACAATTTGATTGATCAGTCAATCAGGTGACAGTGAGATTTGACGGTGTAGTGACATATCTGACAAAAAAGTAGTGTGTCTGACAAAATGTAATAGCAAAGTAATAGTGGATTACTATTACTTTATCAACTAACTCTAGTCTCCTTGTCATTAATAAAACCCTATATTATAATTATAGTTTGTATAGCAGACATTAGGTCTGATTTGAAAATGTTAATATATAGAACGGCAATTCCGCCATAACGGTCTGCTAAAGCGCCGATGTAAATTGTTATAATAGTGACGAGTAGGTCATAGTATTTATTGGATTTGTATGTTTATGAGGTATTTGACCCTCCAGCAAATATCACAAGGCATATTATGCTGCGGTTGAGAAAGTTCCGTTTTCTATGCGTGGAGACCATATTTCCCGGTCCCTGCATTCAAGAAAAGTTGATCTAGAGCTGTAAAATCCATGTACTATTTGCGTCTTTGGAGGCACGCCGTTTAGGTGCCTGGCCTGGTTATCCAGCATTTAAATGACTGTAGCAGGCACAGTACGCTCTTAAAGCATTATAAGTACTCCTGACTCAGGAATAGAAACACTGCATCGCATCTCGAGCGGTGGCATTGGACACAGTTCGCGCGGTTGGTGTGTTTTGTATAACAAGTTTACTTGTATATATAATTCACCTTGGTCGTATGTGGAAATATAATTATCTTTCCTAGGTCCAGTTATGTCCAGTTTGTACTATGACATTCAAGATTAGCTATAATCTGCTTCTCATAAATAACATTTAAGAACTACAATAGTTAGAATAGCATAAATTAGGTCAGGTTTGAAAATGATAGCATAGTTCAAACAGTATCGAAGCTATGACGCGCTAATACGGTCTGCTTCAGCGCAGATGTCAGTCTTTTAATAGCAATTAAGCTAAACAGTTTTAATAGTAGTCGTTTCGTGACGCCTGCCCGTTGTAAAAACTGATCTTTGAAGACGGTAACAATTGGGTTATATGGTTTATTTAGTATTGCTTTGAAGAAAGATACACCAATTGAAAAATAGCTATAAATAGGGCTGCTTAGATAATTAAGCTAAACATTCTCACTACTGCCGTGATCTGACTTGGGTGTTTTACACCCAAACTCCACGGCTGTAGGTGATTCGTATTTTGATTTTGCTTGGCGGCTTAGGGACTGGTGAGACATTACACATGTCTCAGCAAGAAAAGTCGCCACTCTTGATTCAGTCCCCTGAAGAAACGTCCAGAGTTTGAATTCACGGTTCGAGATTCTCTGTGCCTGTGCCTTATAATACAAAGCTAAAACACACACACACACACACACACACACACACACACACACACACACACACACACACACACACACAACCCCACACACACACACACACACATATACATATATAATATATGACTTTCCTGTATGACGTTTATTAATGACTACGGGCATTCTATGCAACCTGATGAAGACTTGAATAGGTCGAAACCTGTCGTTGCTATTGGGTTGAGTCGTGTTATATCGCTGCTATTAGTATTAATCTGAATTTATTCTGATTTATGTTTATATTATTCATACATTATATATACTGTGTATTCATATTTTATTTTTCCATTTTAGGCTTAATCTTTCTTGTTTTTGTTTTAATCATAGTTTCTTTTTTGTATTTAGATGGATTATTTTAGAAATTAGTTTTTTTTCTTAAACTGTTCTCTAATTTTAACGGTAATTAATTATACTTGCAAATAATTTTTTTTAAAGATCAGTTTGGAGTTATAATTGTTGTTTGAATGAAAGCATAACACCTGTGCCAGCGCCTTAACTATCTTTATAAAAGACACAAACACACATAGCAATACACACACTTCAATTAATAAAACCATGGGAGATTTAAAGACTAAGTTATTATCTTTAACAGGAACTTTTTATATATGTGTCTTTTTGCAAATGTGACTGTCTACTTGGATGTATGGTTGAATCAATTGATGGGTGGTTGTGGGCGCGTTGCTGTATTGTAAATTTGTAATCATAACGTGTGATATAACATACAGATTGTGAAACGTTTGTAATTCGTGGAGCTATATTGAGACGCTATATTCAGTTCATCAGTTCTCTAAGGTTACTACCATAATCTTGGTTCATGGGAATCATTTATATTTCTGTATATATATATATATATATATATATATATATATATATATATATATATATATATATATATATATATATATATATATATATATATATCCTGTCTTAACAGACAGGATTTAATTTTTAAGGCAAGACCTATGCATATTTAATGGAAGATGTAATATAAGAGGTCATTCGAGTAAACAAAATACTTCTTTATCTTACAGTGCACGGCGTGTAATGAAACTGAGTTACTTTGTGTTATTGTTGGTCGAATACATAAAGTACTAATTAATGATAACATATGTAATATGAGCCATTCAATGAATTAACCACTGTTTTTCTATATTTGAAAGACCAATCATTGCAAAACAGAAGAGAGGGTCGAGGAAGCCAGAAGGCCTTTTAAAGAAAAATAACTTATTATACAAAAGGTAGCGTTACTCATCAAGTTTGCCCAAATCGAAGTATCTCATCAGGTTCTCACCATTCTCTAGTTTTCACATATAATCTACATGTCTTCAAATACCCAACATTACCTTCATATGGTTTCATGTTAAAAAGAATGGGGCTAAATCAATTGCGATGCATTTTGGAGTAGTAGGGAGAAACATAAATAATTTGATAGCTGGATTTATGTATGGAAATAAATCCGTTAAACAATTTGTGTGGATAGATTTTGAGGAGAAAGTTACGTCCTCTGAGTTTTAGGAGACATTTGTTAGACGAAACCTAAAACAGTTAATCATCTAACTCAGATGAGGAAATCTAAGACAATAAATCTCTAAAGGAACACGGTTTGTAGCAATAATTAAAACATAGCGCTTAATATGTCTTACCATTGGATTAAATACTGCTAAATATTGGAGTCTATCTTTCGATATCTCCACGGGCATTCTATCAAGAGGCGATATTTTAAAATAATAAATAATAATACCTGATTCATTATTTATGTCAAGCCATTATATAACCAGCCAATATTCAGTTTTAGAACCAATTTACTGACGTGAGATAACTATATCTAACTCTATATTCCAACTCCATGAAATATGGTTCTAATATAAAGAAATATCTTAGTGATTCTTTCTTGGAATCTGATTTTAATACTACTAACTTACTGATTTAAGTCTAAGGGATAATCTTCTCATGGACTTTTTCATCCCTAGCATAATCAGGTCTGAATGATGGCCAAAACGATTGTCTTGTATCGAAATCGTATCAAGTGATTTTCAGATCTGACCAATCACTGACTAAGTTTGGTTCAGATTGAGTTATCAGATAACCGTATTAAAGTACATCAACAAAATTCCTGAAATGGCAAAGCCAGAATAAGTTGAAGTAATTTGGAATATTTTCGCCCAGTTTACTGACTTTATTAATGTCTGTCTAACATTTGTTCAAATGTATCATTATAAAACTCGAATATATCTCACTTGTTATCGCTACCAAAATGTTGATGCGTGAAACATTTAATATAAGTCAGTAGTACTATGTGCCTATAGTGGCATCATGCAATATATGCTCCCTCGGAAATTGAGGTGTTGGCTGGATTGAAGAAGAACTGAGTCAGGAATAATAATCATGTAAAAGTACCATAGAACTGTATGGCTGACTGTGGTGTTCTGTAAATCAAAATTCATTATATGCCAATCTGATTATGTCTGCGATTTACCGTGATAATAAACGCAAAATTCATATGCTCACTACAAACGTGACAATAAACGTGAAATTCATATAGTCACTATCGTCAGTATCAAAGTATTTAAAAAGTGAAATATGTCACATATCATTAGTCGTCAATTGTTGTTATTGCCTATTAATATGCGTTTTACAAAGAAATGTATATGTGATCCCTTTTCCACTGTCATGCGTTATTATCCGCCATGTCCTTGTAATTTAATTTCATGTGCTTGGTAAGGTAGAATTCATCATTGTACGATAACTTTCTCATCAATGACTCATAGTCTTTAATAGACAACTGAGCACTTGGCTCTATAAGTTCAGAAATTGTCATGAAGTCATCATGTTTCATAATGTTCACTAACCATGCAGGATGAACTCTTGGTTGTTTTGCCCATCATGAAAAATACTCTAACAGTCATGATGGTACTTGATTTTAACCGTAACAAGATCACCGACATTTTGACCACTTATAAATATCAACTCTACCGGCCCTCTTTCAAACATTGGTGGCAACAGATGACAATAGTTCAGTTGAATCTGCACCATGTGTCAACAATACACATTAATACGTGGGCTGCTTGATGATCGTTTCATGGTGTGTTTGCTGCTTACAATGCAGACAGCTATACTTAACCTCTTATTTGCGTTTTGTATGTATGAAGGTGAGTGATGGTACTACAATCGGAGGTGGCTGGCACACAATAAATATAATAAATATCACGCTGTTGTTACTCTGCCATCTTGTATTCTGTATGTACATTATTTAGTCAGAAATACATTATTTATTAGTATATTTTTTGCTATGAAATATTAAGATAATCTGCAACAGAAATGTCGAGGTTTGCAAAAGCAACATGGGTTGTCAGCATATCCACTAATCTCACGTTGTTTTCCGTGATGAATTGTCCTCATTTATGCTGAGAAAAAAACTGACGGAAAGATTTATTGTTCTCTTGGAAATATTTTTAGAAACATTACAAGATTAAACATTTATCAAAATAAAACTTTTCCCCAAACCTTTTGTTTAATATACTTTCAGCAGTAGAAACTAATTTACACACGTCTGCTAGTTGTACTCTTGTCATATGCCAATTGCTGCCATTTTATTTATCAAGATTGACCTTTAGCTTGAAATAATCATGCAATTGCGGCGTCCAATCACTAAATCAATACTAGATATAGAGGTGTTACACATGTGACTTTTAATTCCAAAGGCATAAATGTGGGAAATTTTGGATTTACTGGAACCAATTAGTTAGCTCCTTCGGAATGTTTAGAAGGTTTGTTGTTTATGAATTATGATGTAACAAGGTAATATATCTCAAAGATTCAGCATACTCCACCCCTATCAGGTCACCAGTGATTTAAGATACAATGCTACTGCGCCAGATGTACTGTGCTAATTAAAGAAAGGTATTCTGGATAGCTATAAACTGGGGAATATGAAGGGTGCTTGAAAAGTTGTTCATTTTTCGTCAGTTGGCGTAAGTATATACTTACTTCCATGTAGAAAAAGTAAGGGAAAAGTATTTCTGAAACACCGACTGTCTAACAAATGGAGCAATGACTAAGGCAACTGAAGCAATGTTGACGTGACAACTGGAGCCGTATAATGATATTTATATCTTAAATAATGACATACTGAATGATGACGGAGGACATAATATCTCTTCACTAAAAGTGAAATAACCAGAATTAAGATTTTTCCAATCAGAAACATATAAACAGCTCATTGCGGAATAACAGAACACAACAAAGTGAAAACAAATTAATAATTCCTGTGCGTGGAATAGGGAGTACAAAAGATCATTAGCAATTATATTATATTGAAGAAATGCAATATATTTTTAAAGGTGTATATAAGCGTTAATGCATATATTATATCCAACCATTATGGGCCATAAGCATTTTATCAAATAGGAGTCGAATCATACATATCTGATCACTTACTTGTTACCTTTGATGTAACATTATGAAAACCACTTGTTTCAAGTAAATTTTGTATTTTTGCCGGTGGGAGATATCTTTCAGCGCTAATAAAATAATAGATATCGCAGAATATTTGGATCATTATATTTTGTACAATGTTCAATGTTCCTTAATTGATGCACCGGAAGCCCTTCTCTACACCACAACATTCGGCGCATAACTTGTTATTAACAGTATTAACATTACTCGCGGTTTTACATTATATCACAGGTAATTAACTGTACAAGTTTGACATAGTCTTAACTCGTTAATTGCACTTCTGAGATGACCTAATATAAACAAATTAATAAAAGTGAAATATCACAAATTGTGCCTTAAGTTCGGGACATAACGGTTGAATGTTGAACTAGCTAGGAATTGTCCTTGTCATAAGATGTCGTTAACAATTAATGACATAGATGTATCCCCGCTAAACCGTCACTCCCTATAAAAAATGTTAAATGGACTTAGCTAAAAGATACAAACTATTTACAACATTTCCCGTCTATGCCAAAAGCCTTACATTTAAATAGATATATGCACGTGCAATTAAAACAATCAGTGCCTTTGTCCCGTAATATTACATTCTACATGTTTAGTTGCCAAAGATATAAGACCTCAGCTGTCGATGGCGCTGTTAGTTTCAGTGTTGGACTCGTAGCCGAAGGTTCTCTTAAGGAATAATTTATATTATCTATATATAGTTGTATTAGCGGGCCAGAAAATCCTGGAGAAGAACGAACCGTCATATGTTTTCCGGAATCAACGAATACACACACGAGGTCGAGTGTTTATGATCCTAAACGAATAATACAGATGTAAAAGAGAAATCACTTCAAAATGAAGAAACAACTGTTGTTTTGTTCGTTCTTAGAATACTGCGGATTAATAATATTTGTGACGCTTGGATCCGGAATTTGGCTACCACAGAATGTGCAATGGAACGAATACAGGGACCATAATTGGATTATTACAGTCTTTCCACATAATATTGCTTTAAACGTCAATTTGATTACAATTAGTTACTCTCATATCACAGTTATTGACTATATTGAGCCGTTTCCCTCATTATACATATTGACAGTACACAATGCGGATCTATCTGAGATTCCGGATCTTAGCAATATCAGCATCTCTTTTTAGGAGGGAAAAACATAAAGGAAATAGTCCTTCACTCCAATGACAGTTCTCAGGACTCTGGAGCTTAACAACAATTTACTAACAATATTTCCGAACTTGTCATGCATCAGCTCGTGTCTGTGGAACCTAACAACAATTTTGAAATACTAGAAAATATCCCACTACTGTCAAAGCTAAGGTCACTTACGCTGGACGAAAACAAATTGGTTGCGTTTCCGGATTTGAGGAATTTGTCATCATCGTTGGAAAAGTTATACCTTACGCGGAATTTATTTTCAACGGTGCATATCTTGGATGATCTACCCGTATTAAAAGTCCTAAAATTAGGAGGATCGTCATTTACAGAATTTCCTGATTTAACTTAAGTTAGTATAAGCCTAGAAGAATTGCACATCACTAAGAGTAAAGTAAGTTCTGTCGCCTATCTCCCAAAGGTGATACACTTGCGAAAGCTTATTTTACCCGAAAATCACATCAATCAGTTTCCAGATTTGACAAACGCGAGTTCAACGCTGATTGAATTAGATTTATTCGATAACGGATTAGAATACATTCATTCTTTCCCCCAACTGGCAAAGCTTCAACAGATTTATTTAAATAAAAATAATCTCGTCGAATTTCCTGATTTATCTAACACTGGTTCAATACTATTTCGCTTAGAGCTGGATGTGAATAATATTAAATTAGTACCTGAAGCTCTAATTGCATCACTAGTTTCCCTTACCTATTTAGATCTTGGAGAAAATCCTCTAGTTTTTCTGCCTCAACTAAGCTATATCAATAACACAATAGAATTGTTACTGAGTGAGGGAAATATGTCATGTGACTGGCATGCGAGTTTTATTAAAACATTGGAGACACATGGAAAAGTAATATTATCAGGAGATGTTTCGCAGTGTAACGTGCCAGGATTAATAACTTGTGCCAACTGGTCAGATCTAATTGTTGTGGATCTTGTAAATGAGACAGGTTAGTACCAATTTTGTTGCATGAACGAGGTATATCACAAGCCATTCGCATGAAAATTAATATATTGATTGAAATATTTTGTATTACTTATGTGATGGGACTTGTTGAAGCAGAAAGGTAAAAGAGAAGAACCTGAATCATAACACTCACACGGGCATACATGAATGTGAGTTTCAAAAGTTATTATCGTTAATAAGGACTGTCTCTATCAGTGTGTGTTTAAGGATGAATGTCTACTTGGTTTTGTGGATTAACAAAAGGCTGTATGACTGTGTTGTTGATTGTGTTGTTGATTTCAAACCATAGCTAATGATATTCATACAGGTCGTGGAGCGTTTGGAATTAGTGAAACTATATTCAGGGGATTATCATCACTTACCTAAGATTGTCCATTTGCTGTTGATGATGTTTTATACAACGTAAGCGTACTGAGATGTGACACCCTCTGTAGAAGAAGATCGAACTGTTTGATGTTCTCCGGCAATGAAGGACGTTGTGTTTTGACTAATCATAACCTTGGTTCATGGGAATCATTTCATATTTATGAAAATTGGTATATAAAAATATTTTCTAACTGAATATTTGACGTACTTTGTCCCAGTGATTATCAAACAAACTTACCGTACAGGGTTTAGTCGTTTAATTTGTACTTAAATAGAAAGCATGTGGTTGAATAAAAATACATTTAGACAATTACTGATATTATTCTGTGATAATTTATTTCTCTTCTGAGCAGATCAAGTTATATTATTATGAAACCTCGTCACTCTTCTGTCGCATGTTTGTTTTAGGTATTTAGGGACTGAAAACTAAAACAGAATAATGGTATGTCGACTCTCTCTTGTTAATATGTAAACTTAGGTTAACCTAAAATAATAATCAAACATATAATCATATTGATACATCTAGATATAGGCCTAGATTGCAAGAGATAGTAACGCATCATATAAATCACGTAATTATAAATCTATTTATATTTGGGATGGAATGAATGTTGTTTAATGACACATCGGCACGACTTCAGTCATTCAGTATCCAATAACGTATTGTAATATTTATATTAGGAATTAACGTCTATATGCATTTTAACATAAAAGTGCCGTTACAGAAATGGTCGAAAATCTTAAAGATATGTTCACGGCGTTTGTATCTGAAGAACCAAAGGATTAATATAAAACGACATCTATATTGTTCAATTAATAAATTTATGAACATACTAAGAATACCGATTCAATATCACCAGTGGCACATTCTTTGTCTGGACATGGAAAACCGCTTACAGGCATGGATTGTTTCTTGTCTTCCCTGTATTTGTTGGTTGACTGGGCTATAACTTACTACCTGGATTGATTGTGATATGCTATTTTGGACAAGGAATATGTAAGCTGCAGCTAAAACAGTACACTATTTGAAGCTTGAATGATGATACCAGATTGATATAATATTTATAAGTCAGTTAATATTAAAAATGATTATAGAACCTAATGTATATGAAATACAGCGAACAGAGAATAAAGAATCAAAAACACTAATGGCTCTGATGAAACGAAAGTTGTCATTAGCTCTTATACATCGTTGATGAGAAAACAGTATTAATAAAAGTATTCATTTTCATTTCAAACATAATAAGTTGCTATGGAAGCTACACATATCTAACAGACAAGCCGTAATATATGATGATGCAATATATTGGTAAAAACACAAGAACAAAGCAGATGGAATATGTAACTTATGTACCTGAAGTGTCATTCTATTATATTGCAGTATAGTAGTTTATATGAATCCCATATTCCCTAAATTAAGAACATTGTCTTCTTTAGAAAGTATCTTCATTTGAAATAAATCGGTTAACAGGATTTCTTTTTATAATTTACTACATCTTAGACATGTAATAGTTAGTAAAGATTATGTTCACGACATTTTCAGATCTGATCAATCACTGACTGAGCTTGGTTCATATTGATTTATCAAATAACGATATTAAAGTATATCAACTTCATTCCTGGCTGACTTTATTGATGTTTGTTTAACATTTCGTCAAGTGGATCATTATAAAAACCATCTCCTTCTTCGAACTCGATGATAACTCGCTTGTTATCTTTACAAATCATGTTCTGCGTGAAACATATCCTATAAATGAGCAATGCTATGTCCCTATAGTGACAACCTGCCTTGTATGTTCAATCGGAATTGGAGTATTGGCTGGATTCAAGTAAAAATGAGTCAGGAATAATAATCATTTAAAAGTACGCTAGTGCAGCACGGCTGAATGTGGTGTTCTATAAATCAAACATCGTTATATATAAATCTGTATATGTCTGCGTTTCATCAAACCTGACAATACACGCAAACATCATATATACACGTTCGTTCGTATTTTGTAATATATGGGTTTTATACAGAAATGTATACATGATTTAGTTTCCACTGTAATGTGTTATTATCAGTAATGCCCTTGTAATTTAAGTCAAGGTTCTTAGTAAGGTAGTATTCACCATCATCTGAGTACTTTCTCATGACTGACTCCAAGTATGTAATAGTCAACTGATCATGACAACTTTGTTCTATATATTACCAATTGTCATGAGTACATCATGTTTCATCATGTTCACTAACGATGGAGACTGAACGCTCGGTTGGTTCACAAGCTCTCGCCCATTATGAAAAGGAATCTGCCAGTCATAGTGGTACTTGACTTCAGATGCAACAAGACCAATGTCATTTTCCTGAACACTTATAAATATTAAATCTATTAAACTGTGGCCAGTCTGCCCAGCCTTGGTTGAACACGTTGACAATAGTCTAGTTGTGTCTGCATCATGTGTCAATACACGTTAATAAACGGGCTGCTTGTTGATTTTGATATGGTCTAGTTACTCCCTGACGTACAGACAGTCTTACTTAATTTGGTAGTTAGTAGAATGGGAACGGGATATGATTTTTTAGATGTTGTTTTCTTTGATTCAACAGTCTCTCGTTTGGATTTCTTTATTTATGAAGACATGATGTAGTGCTCTTTGTACTTTTTATGAATTGGGATTAGGAGTGTCTTAAGCAAAATTGTCCATTCCATCAGCGAGATACAAACTAATATTGAATATGTTAGTTAGGCCTGTGGCCGTGAGGGTACTGCAACGGGAGGTGACTGGTTCATCACAAATATAACATATAACAATATCCACCACGCTCACTTTATTTATGCACTTTCAGTTTGTCTCTATTTAACCTCACGAAATGGCCAAAACTTTCTAATCTTTTGTAAATATTATTGGAGAAATAGAAGACTACATATGTTATAAGAATCATTATATTTTCCAAATATTCTATTTAAGTTTCTTTCACCAAACTTATGCTAGTTGCAGTCTTGTTATATGCAAATGTTAGACATTTTATTTCGAAATTGATCTTTATTTTTAATAAATCGTGCATTTGCGACCAGCTATTACAAAAAAAGTAGTAGATAAAGCCATTTTGGATTTCGTAGCACGAAATATGCAACTTAATGTTCCTGTCGTTTATGGTCCTATGCAGTTATGATTAGTGTGGTATTAAAGATTAGTCCATATTTATTCTTTTCCAGCGATACATTATTTATTGTCTAGTCATTCAGTTGCAATACCAGATCACTTAAATAAGAATTGATCCATAAAAAATACTGATCACCGTGCCATGAAGATGCTGAGTTACAAAGGCAAGGCAATTTGACTAACGTTGTCCCTAATTTAACTACCATGTGTCCTCATGTAATGCAAAACAAAGTGTTGGCAATTAGGGTTCAGTTCCTAAGTTATTTCAGAATTTGACAATGAAGTGACATAAAGTCACGACAAAGTAGCATGAAAACTTAGATAAACTTTGAAGTGAAAATGACCTATAATAGGCTATATCGATCCAGAAAGCCTTTTGTGGCTGCTCACTCAGTCACTGTGTAAGGGCATGGGAGAAATTATAAAGCGGCAAGTTCTCGTCGTTGTTTACAAGAATAAACACCGTTGTTGTGTGGTTAATGCAATTGATATGGATTCCAATTGTTACTTTACAATTAATATGATATCTGACATGGATGTCTGCTGCAAAGCTCTGAACTTCTGATTTCACGTACGTGGGTTTGTTGACGTTTCACAGTGCCAATATGCTGGGGGTTGTGCCAAATAGTGTACACGACATCATTTATGTAGTGTTGGGTGTGTTTAAGGCAGATGGTAACGCAGTAGGCCTATATCAAACTAAATAATTAGAAAAGAAGACAACAACAAATGACATGTAAGTTATAATTAATTGTATTATAATTATAGACATCAACAAACATAAATTATAAGTATCTGTACTTAAGTAACCTCAGTGTGACATTTGTCATACCTATTTATTCAGACAATATGATTGCTTCTTTTTGTTATTGTTCATAAATGTCTTTCACAAACAAAATTAAATCTATTTTATAGCATGACTGACATGGTTGGCAAGCATTTCACTGCAGCTGCTGCCAATGTTTCAAACAGCCTAATAGATCCATCATTCATATCCAGAGCCGAGTTAGAGAGATGGACCCGTTCCAAGCTGTCTTCATGGCTGCGAAACTAAAAAGGAAAAACATCTGGCAATAAAGATGCTCTGGTGAAACGAATTTGCAAAATAATGAAGGATGGTCCAGAGTGAGTGGTTATCTAATTGTATAAAAGGTAACATATCTCTGGGAACTTTAAAATTAAGAATTATTTTTCACTGATTGCAGTTATATATGGTAACTGCAAATAATTCAGATTTTAATAATTCTAATTGATAACAAATCTAATGTATCATATATGTTTAAAAACTCATTATTTTCTAGTCCACCATGGGCCTATGACCTTGAACAAATCTAGTCATTCTTAATAATGTCACATGTGTAACTATAACATGTTTATATTCTATTTGTGTCTTCTAGTCAATATTAACTTAGTATATCAGTATAATTATTATAATGGATTAAGTTTATTTTATTAATATTTCTTTGTCTTTTATCATATTATTACCTCAAAAATTAATCACCAGTATGTTTATATCATTTTACACTTTATGTATATTGTACCATGTCAAGTCAATATTTTGCTTTCACATGTCTTGTTTTGTAAAGCACTTTTGAACATGATGTAGTTTATAAAAAAGACTGCTCCATAAATTTGGTTTTGGAATACATATGCACCTCGATAAATGGAAATGACAAATGTTGGCCTCAATTTGTGTAATATCTTATTTTTAGGGATTCTACTGAGAAGTCGGCCAAAACGCATGAGAAGTATTGCTGTGTTACAAATTGCCACAATACATCAGAAAAGGTTCTGCCAGACGGACACAAAATAATGCTGCATAGATTACCAGCAGAATCAAAAACAAGAAATGTGTGGGTGTCTCGTCTGCGCACTATCAGGAAAAATTTGCCAGTCAATGATAGTACCAGAGTTTGTAGTGCCCACTTTGAGAACTATGACGAAACTATCCTACCATATTTCCCAGCAAGACAGCCAAATACCGACCATTACCAAACAGGAAAACGTACTATCAACAACTACAGCTGTGGATAACGATTTAGATTTTAATGTCACCACACACGGTGCTGTTTCATCTATGTGTCCAACTTCCAGACAAAATGTTTATGTGGCTACCAATTAAATAGGAATTCAATGCTCACAACCACAAGCAAACATTGAAACCCAAACCAGCTTTTCGGCTTCAGCAGCACCAGACATTATTTTAGAAGATCTATCTGAGAGTGATGATAAAGCTCGTTTCTACACCGGTGTTTGTAACTTTAAGATGTTGTTGGCCATGTTCCACACCCTCATGTTGCATGGTGCTGACCGTCTCAACTACTGGTATGGTGAGCAATCAGTTGGTGGTAGACTGTATTATGAGAAAGGTCGTAAGTCAGGAGGAAGAATTTCTGCTCACATGCATGAGGTTACGCCTCGGACTGAACCAAGGGCATCTCGCCGATATTTTCAAAGTGTCTGAGTCAACCATTTCTAGGATCCTAAATACATGGATAAATTTCATGTATGATTCATCTAAACAACTGGTACCATGGTCAACAAAGGAACAAATTCTGCATAACCTACCGCAAGCTTTCTTAGACTTTTCAGAAATATTCATAGAAAAACCTTCATCACACGTTGCCCAGTGGCATACATGGTCCGAATACAAGTATCACAACACCCTCAAGCTGCTTGCCAACTGGAACTGTTAACTTTCTCTCTCGGTTATGGGGTGGTCGTGCATACAAGATTATTTATTTCTGGTATCTGTGCAGTGATATACATTATAATGCTGAATATGCAAGGCAACATAACACTATCAAATACCCAATCAACTATGAGGAGGGTGGTGGTGTGTCTAGTCATGCTTGAATACTACTGACAACATCATGTCTGTAGTAATTACTACATGTATGTATCACTGTGAAGAGATGCTGATGTGTAATAACACTCGCCCACTGCTACATACTAAATATACAGCAGTGGGTGAGTGGAGATGTGGAAATTGACTATTAATGATATGGATATGAACATTAGCACATTATGTTATGTATGATCCTTTTGTTTCACATTTTCATAATGAACATGTAAACTTGTTCTAATACCACACTTCTCATACACAAAATCATAGTGCTATGTGTTAAATGCGATATAATAAACCAAGAATATTCGATATTTTTCTTAAAACTATTTTGTTAAACAGATCAATAATTAATATGACATACCTATCTATGCTTTGGAAATGCTGAATATTGTGGCTGGACAAATTGCTTTATCTTGCAGGTTTGTAGTTTTGTTTTGCACTTTACCACATAACATTCAACATATTCAAGGGAAGTAGACAGTGAGATTTTATGTCTGGAAGCACTTTGCTGTTTTTCTTAAACATTATTAAACAGATGAAAACATTAATAATTTAATTGTATCCCTGTACAAATGTACTTGGTGATACCATGGCTTACACATGGTTATGCTTTGCACCTTAAAATAAACACATCTAGAAATTTCTCCCCAGTTTCTGCCATTTCTCCCTGGCAGAAAGGTATTTTTCCCTTTCTCCTCAGTTTCTCCCCATGGCAGGGGAGAAATACCTTTCTGCCGGGGAAAAAGACAACCCTGCGTGCATCAGATAGGCACATCACAATGGAGTCTGGGGTGATCCCAAAGATTGATCCAGGAAGTAGTCACGAACAGAAACCTTTGTTTCAGGTGGCGATATCTTGCAATTGCTTCTCCCCATGGACATAATAATCTAAGGTGGCAACCATTTTGAAGAAAAAAATTGGGAATAAATGTTTTTGATTTAAATTTGTTCAATGCTCAAACGGGCCATGTTTTTATAAAGAGGCACTTTTGAGTGCCTGTTCTCTTTTATTACGATTCGTCTCCTATTTTCTTCTGGTAGAATTTGAACTATTAAAAGGCTTAATGGCGAATTTTGGGCAACCAAGGGGTACATATGTAGTTGTAGGGCGTCCAACCAATCTAGTTGTCTACTGATAAACAAATTAATTGCATGCTTGTACGCAAAATGGACCCACCATGAAGCCATTTGTCTTAGTTTCATGAACTGTGTGTGACCTATAAGATTGTAAATGTCAACTGGATTATGTTTGGAATGGATTTATAGTCAATGTTAGGATATGGATTCAATACCCTGCTACTGGACTGGTATGTCAGAAATGTACTATGTGTGTACGTATGTGCATTTGCCACATTCCATTTTTCCGCAATTATGTATATTTTAAGCAAAGTTGCAGTCAAATGTATTTGAGTCATGATCTCTTTTGTTCACACATTTCACAAATCAAAACTGGTACCATTCATTAGAGTGCAATATATATATATATATATATATATGCTTGTGTGTATGTGTGTGTTATTCTGCGATGAAATGATACTTAATATTGTTGGATATTTCAGATAAAACACAGCACTGAGAACAGTCAGTTTTTATAGCATGGTTGTGAGAATAAAAGATCAAGCATGGTTGTTATATATGTACATTAGTATAACTGATTTTGATCAGATCCAATAATCTTACAACGCTAGTATAAAATAAAATAAAAACAAAGATCATTGTTGTTCAGTCTTTGGCCATTGTACTAATCATGCATGCACAGACACACACAAAACTACACTACGGACACTATCCTGATCACATACAAACCATAGTTTATGTGTTTAGTTTCAGTCTCGATGATAACATTTCAGCAACAATGCCAGTAGTGTAGATATTTCTCAGCTATGGGAGCATTCTATCAAGCCACATTTTCTTATCGTGATGTATTCTTTACACCGACATACTCTTCCTCGTCCAAATTATGAAATCCACCCACGCTAGGCTGCAAGTCGACATCTATCCTTGAACCTGGAACATGTAGTTGTGTTCTACCTTTAGTTGCAGGGAATCATTTTGGAGTGTGCAACAACATTTTGAAGAAGTAGTACACTCTACTGGGATCATGTTCCTCCACTTCTGTTTCTTGTTACCATAAGGACATTTAATCTCTACAATACTTTCACCACACTTCTTACATTTGACTAAACCATCAATGTTGGCACCAAGAAATGGTAAGTTAGAGCTGATGATTAATCCTTACCCGAAACATATCCGCATTTTTTGATGTGCCAACATGCATATTCACGTCGAGCCTTGGCCTCCATTTTGTTTCCATATGCCATACTCTTCACACCGGGTCTGCTCGACGGGTACATAATGGTCTTCACCAACGCATCTAGCTCGACCTTCTGCCTAGCAGATTTCTATATATCTCCCAAAATGTGCATTGCATTTGTCTTATCATTATTAACCTTTAATTTATTGACAACATCCGATGGCATGTGAGCGGCTTGACGGCCATATCTGATCCCGGGCGTGCGTGAAACCACTTGTACTTGGAGGCTTTCCCGATTATTAATGGCATGTATTAGAAATTGTACAAATAACTTACCATTTTCTTTTCTTGAGGGTCGTATGTGTTTGTGGTGCTACCACCAAGAAAAAAATACAGGGTTCTCACACATCGTGGAAAATAACAAATTCATTTTCCAGGTTCTGGAAATGTCCTTGAATTAGTCAGAGGAGACACTATGATTAACTCAATGAGTTGTGTTTCAAGTGACCCAAAATAAGCACCCGGCACTTGGTGCCATCGGTCGCAGGTTCGAACCCCGTAAGAGGTCCAAACGTTTCCAGGGATTAATTTCTCGGCTCACTACATCGTGGGTGGCTGACTACGTTAAATGGCGCTGCTGTCTCCACTGAATTATTTAAAATAAAGGGGGACGTTAAAAAAACCCTGAGGACGTAAAACAATCTGGCAGTGACCATCCTCGGGGTATTTCGGTTCCATCTTTCCATACTGCTCCCCTGTGAGTGGTGGGGGAGGAGGTTTCTCAACCACTCCAACATAGAGGCTGTCCTGATTAAGCGACAGCCTGGGGATTCTCCCCGAACAACAAAACCAAAATCAAATGACACGAGACACGCACACGGGAATAGCCGGAGTGAGTCTCTCTGGACACAAAGACGGATCGGACAGGACGGGACAGTATCCAGAAACGGTTACACCACTCTGTTATACGGTGTATATCCGCGGTTACACCACCGTGGGATCGCTCGAGCCGGTAAACTGACGGGGAAGTAAATAAACAAACAAATAAATAAACAAATCTTTACATCCAGGTTTAAATGGCGCCTCTGTGGTATAACTGGTAGTGCGTTGGAACATAGATCACTACCACCCGTGTTCGAATCTCGGCGTGGGAATATCTGAAGGTTGATTCGTCTTTCACTTTGCTTCATTATATTTGGAGGTCACTCGGCCCATTTAGCCTAGCTAGTGCACAAAAGTGGCTGTAAAACATCAATCATCTTAAACCAATAAATAACTTCCTATTAACCGCTTAGGTCCCCCTTAAACGAAAATATGTCTGATGACTCCCCGCCAAGACGGTAGCGCCATTTAACGTGGTCAGTCACCCACAATGTTGTGAGCTGAGAAATTAATCTGATGACTCCCCGCCAAGACGGTAGCGCCATTTAACGTGGTCAGTCACCCACAATGTTGTGAGCTGAGAAATTAATCTCTGGAAACGTTTCGACCCCTTGCGGGGTTCGAATGGTGTTTTGGCCCAGTTTATTGTGTTTATGTTTAGTGTAAGTAAATGTAAACATACATCATACAATCAATTACATAATCAAGATTTTTTATATTCTCAAGATCACATGCTGAACAAAGAAGATAGATCATTAAACAGTTTTTCAGAATATTGCCAATATGTAACAAAAAGACAAATAAATAACACAAAGGATCCAGAATTGAGCTTTTGCAAATTAAACTATTCAAGATGTATTTCTTTAATTTGAAAGAAAATTGTCCAAACTCAAAAATCATCACAGCAATGCTAATATATGTTGATATAAATCAGACATGAACACAACTAAGGCTTCAAAACATGGCAGAGCCATGCCCTTTCTCCATTCGTAACAAATGTAAACATTTTTTATTTGTTTCTGTCTGATGGGGAAAGACTAGCATGGACAAGTTTCGAATAAAAAAAATTCGTGATATTTGTGATAATTATCGCCTTGTGATAGATCATGAAACAAAAGAAAATCGATCAAAAGTACAAGAATGATTATGAATGACATATTCTTGTTCAATGAAAAATATACCGCACCAAAATAAGGGGTCATCTCAGAATATCAATGCTCAGACCCCCCTCCTTCCTCGAATGCAAGTTTGCAAATATTTATAATGCTATCAATATATAAAATCGATCAACACAGATTCACACTGGATTATTTCCTTGTATTCATTACCCCCCCCCCTCAGGTACCGTGGTTTGGAATAGGTATACTATATCTCCTGCATGTCATAAAAGGGGCAACCTGTTTGCCGTGGTTTGCGACCCTTAGGTAGACCTAACCTTTTTTAGAACCGAGTCAAAATAATCTGTTGGGGAACACTGTTGCATCATTTCAATAGATTTCTGAATTTACCCACACCCAAAGTTATGCCTTTAACACGTCCAGAGTTAGCACAGTTCTATACTCACAACCGTTTTGCGTGCTTCCAAACAACCATCCCGCCATATAATACGACTCTGTAGTCACCCGAAACATGGCTGACAAAAAAAACAAGCGAAATAAATCATGTGAAACTCAGCAACAGTACCATTTTAACCTACATTTATACCCTCTTTGGAGACCCTAGTGTTGATCTCCTATCTAAAACTTCCCCCCACCCAACAATTTTTTTTCTGACTGGGTCCTGACAAAGAAGCTGATTTATGACACTGTTTTCTCAATTTCTCTAAATCCAACCCTAACTTTTTGGTTGCATGTAGGCGCACGTGTTTATATGTGTGCGCTCGTGCGTTAGTATGTGCACGTCGAACATTGCACACCGAAATGAGCTCGTCTAAATATGAGCATCGTAGTGTGATCGACAAACCTCACCTAACGCACAAGAATCACATTAAAGGCGCAGACCAGTCACGCACTGACATTGTTGTATTGAAGGATCTTTACAGGGTTTGTCAGTCATATCAGGAACTACTGCGTAACACACTGACCAAACACCACATTGAGCCGGGAACCACTTACCGACCTGCTGGATTATATGAACACTTCAGCAGCATGGAAGGTCGGTGAGCTCAAAAGAAGGAACAGCACACAACATACAACGGGTCCCACAGTCACCGAGCTGCTAGAACATCAAAGGGCACCGAGGCTTACGATCTACCAACACAGTACGAGTAAAGACCGTGCTACCCTTCACAAAGGGCGTGTCAACATCTTTCGGCTCATATCCAAAAGGTTAAAGGACGTTGCAGTGGAAGAGGCAGACATTCTGGCAGACCAAATCACCTCAACCGATGACTATGGTAAGATGTTCCGTACAGCAAAGCAGCTCCGTTCAAACAAAAAACACTCCGCCCATCATTGTCCAAGACACCGATGACAACCTCATGGGAATGGACAAAGTCAAAGCAGGAGCCAGACGACATCAACAGTGAGCTCTTCAATCACTTGTAGTGGTGCACGGGATTCACTGTACAACAGATTGAAGAAAGCTGTGTTAAGTTTGTCTGACAAGGACCATAGCTTCAGCTTTCTGAAAATATCCCTGTGTTTTGGTAAGAATTGGCAGGACCTCTCTGAAAAAAGAAAATGCATTGCTTTAATATTAATAGTGAAATCATAATCATTTACGGTACATATGAACCCATTCTAAACCCTATAATGTGCATACATCAGAATATGTGGTATACGTGAAACAAGATGAATGGTATTTGTCACATTCAAATCTCATATCAAATCACAAACTAATTAAGTTGCCTTGCCTACAATTGTTGACTGTATCCACTGCCATATGTTATCCACAGTGCGTGATAAAGGCTATGCCACATGGGAAAATGTTGTACCATAAATTGTGAGCATTGTGGTGTGCACGGGATTCAGTGTACAATAGCTCAAAAAAATATGTATGAAGTTTGACAGATAAGGACCATAGCTTCAAATTTCTGAAGATATCCCGATGTTTTGGTAAGAATTGGCAAGACCTCTCTGGAAAAAAATACATTGCTTTAATATTAATAGTGAAATCATAATCATTTACGGTACATATGAACCCATTCTAAACCCTATAATGCGCATACTTCAGAATCTGTGGTATACGTGAAACAAGAGGAATTGTATTTGTCACATTCAAATCTCATATCAAAGCACAAACTAATTACATTACCTGGGCTTCAATTGTTGACTGTATCCATTGCCATATGTTATTCACAGTGCTTTAAAGGCTATGCCACATGGAAAAAATGCTGTACCATGAAATGAAAGCATTGTAGTGGTGCACCGGATTCACTGTACAAGAAGATTGAAGAAAGCTGTATGAAGTTTGTCTGACATGGACCATAGCTTGAAATTTCTGAAGATATCCCGATGTTTTGGTAAGAATTGGCAGGACCTCTCTGGAAAAAAAGATAAATTGCTTTAATATTAAAGTCAATCATTTACGGTACATTTGAACCCATTCTAAACCCTCTACTTCACATGCACGCAGAAATGAACAGGCACTTAGCGCATAGATAGGGATACAGTAATGTAGTTACGGATACAAAGACAAACATGAACCGATTCATAGATAAAAACATAGACGTAACTAACCCTACTCAAATCTTGATTTATTTCAAGAACTTTATTGTAATTTGATTCCGAGGAACATTCCTTTAAACAAGTTCATAGCCACACCACTTAAAACATATAAATGCATTACACTATTCATGGCTTTGAATATATTAATAACAATCATACCTTTTTATAACTTTAAAAGCTACCATTCGATGCATCGACATTCTCTGAGCTACTTTCCGCGGGCGTCTGATCGACTTCACCGTAGCTATGCATTTATATGAGCAGATATGTGTGAGCTGTTCTTTGTGTTTAATTCAAACGGTCTAATACCTGTAAACACGTGATCAAATGTGTACACTACCTAACATACAGCTAAGAGTTAGATTCCAGGGCGAGTAATTCCGTCGTTCAGGGCTTTAGAATATATATATATATATATATATATATATTGACGGTGCGCGTGTACGCGTATTACATATAATAAATGCCTGGACTCGGTGTTTATAATTCGTACATAATTGTAACCAAATGACCCCTACCTAAATAGAAAACAAAGTATATATATATATATATATATATATATATATATTAGTACATATATAATGCAGCTAAATTGTAAACAACAGTATATATATTAGTACATATAATAATATCTTGTTATACTTCTAATACCTCTGACGATAGCAGTAATAGTAGACTTTTCACACAGCCCAAATGTTTAAAAAATAAATAAAAGCCAAATTGATTTATCAATAAACGAATTCAGAATAGCATTATCTAAATAGAAACAATCTACAATAATCAACACCAAAATACTTTGTGGGGTTCACTACAGCCAAGAATTTATCAACCGCATAGACAAACCAAAATAAAACCTAAAAGGGAAAATAATAAAACACAGTATAATTGAATAATCAAAATATAAATCAAAATAAGTGGTTTGGGAGATTGATGCTTAACTAAAGTTCTGATTGTTGTAAACTATTCAAGAGACATTCTATTTATTTTAAAGTGTTTATTCGAACTTACATAATATTCGAATTTACCAAGCTACGGGTTAAAACAAATTAATCATAATGTAGAGACCTTTATCTGTGAAATATCTTCACTTTTCTGTTCCTCCGTAAATCACAGCCACTAGAAGAGGAGCTTTCTACGCAAATAATGTTTGACTGTTTAGTAATGTATTTTTACAACGACATCTCCTCTCCGTTGTGTACGTATTTAATATACACGATTATCATTGATCATCTGTCTGGAAATGGAACACCTATATATATATATATATATATATATATATATATATATAAGGCCTCGTGTAGTTATCAATATTTGATTATAAAGATACTAAAGAACCAGTTATAAGAAAAACCGACGTCGAAATATTGTGGAGCGGGTGTTCCAGCCAGAAGTAAATGACTTTGGTCAAATTATCCCATTTCTCTAGGACGAAGCAGCTCACTGATATCCGCCGAATATAAACAAATGAATGAATCACTAACTCGTATTCTCTTTTTCAATTCTGTAGTATTTTAGTTTTATGGAAACGCTGTAATTATTTGTGTATGATGTTCGGTAACATAGGTATTCCATTCATAGGGATTTCTCTCAGTATATATTTTATGCTGTACAGAGATTCTGACAGTTGGCCAAACACTTAACAAGGTGTGGTCCAACATTTGATTATAGAAACAAGAAACTGTGGCTGTTGAAAGTGTAGCCTGGTTTACAATTGTACGATTTAGCAAAACTGCTGTGAATTTATTTATTTTTAGAAGTGTAGGAAGCAGAAGATATTTTAATATTTCTTTCCGTGAATTTCTCACATTTATGTAACTTAAATTGATGTAAATTAGAAACGTTAATTTAATGTTTTGATATAAGAGTGAATCATGAATCTTAAATTGAATATACTTTATCCAATCCGTTGGTGTATTTTCTCTGATTCACAATTAAAATATAATGTGTACCTGAGATTTACACGTAATTGGAGAAACTATATGTCATTTTTTAACAAATTAATTACATTTGTTTTGTTTAATCAATAATAATGCACTAGGCTTATCACTAATTTGATAATTTATCTTTATATGATGATGATTATGATGATAATGATGATTGGTGTTTTACGGCCACTTTGTGCACATGTTAGACTAAATGGGCCTAGCGACTTCCAAAGGTAATGAAGCGAAGTCAAAGATGAAAAATGCTTGAGATATGCTCACGTCGAGGTTCGAACTCGGGTGGTAGTTATCTGTGATCCAACGATCTACCAATTAGACCACGGGGTGCCCTTCATATGAAGCCACCATTTGTTAATTATATTATATATCACTATAACAACATTAAGGTTTCAATTATTCATAAACAAAAGTAATAATTAATATGAAAGATGGATCACATCGACCGATCATATTCAAAACGAGCCACAATCCATGTAATTTGCTGTCTAATGAGACCAAAATAAGAATAATGTTGTAGTAATATAATTTCCATGATTTAACGACTAGTTATAACATTTTCAGTGGCGTACGTCTATATTATTGTTTTAAATGTCAATGCAAAATTATTTCATTGTATAAGGGCGCCTCCGTAGTCTAACTGGTAGCGCATTGGACTACAGATCACTACAACCTGAATTCGAATCTTGGCGTGAGCATATCTGAAAAGTGTTTCATCTTTGACTTCGCATCATTACCTATGGACGTCGTCTGCCCATTTAGCCTGCCATGTGCACAAATGTGGCGGTAAAACATCAATCATCAGCATCAGCATCATCAAACACTTATAATA
>JAODUP010001386.1:0-2500 GCA_025642065.1 Paralvinella palmiformis | reverse complement strand
CGACAGCCTGGGGATACTCCCGGAACTACAAACAAAGCGACAGCCTGGGAATAGACCTTGCCAGCTAGTGACATCTGTCGGCAGAATTTAGAACTACTACAAACAGGTCGTAAAACCGCAGAGTTTGGATTACCCTTCCTTTTCAGTGCGCAGGCGAGATTTGTTTTTATATTTTAACTATCGTTGCCGGTGATAATACTTCACGATTTCTAAGTCAGTAAAGGTAAATGAAAGGTAAGGTGATGTTTAATATAGTCCTATTCAAAGAAGATTGATTTAGTAAACAAAATAGATTAAATTGGAAGTTCTGCATCTATCAGTATGTGGTAGTTCGCAGAACACATTTCCCATGTACAAGCGAATTACCTTTTTCGTAGCGAAAGTTTACGTATACGGTATAGGCAGTGGCTTTCCCATAGTGTTTCTTCAGTACACATCTATAGCCATTTATTAATACAAATTAGTTGCGTAGCCGAGCATCGGAAACGTGTTCGCTGTCGTTAAGGTCCGAGCACTCAAGGCCTTGTTTTAATTTCATGCATGATTTACTCCAGGACATTATGGTTGGTGCCGAGTCTTCGGATCTTTATAATATTATCCTCGTCCGAGCACCCGAAACAAGTCAAAATCAGTGATCTGAAAGAAAACCTTCTAGGTCAATGGTTTCGATGCTCGTCTTCCTGCTCCGCGTCCGAGCACCAGAAAGAAATGCACATTTGGCACATGCGCATTGAGTGCTAGGACCTTTAGGGGCAGCGAACAGATTTCCGATGCTCGGCTACGCAACAACGTCATATTATTAATTACATTAATGAACATGAAAAGACAAGGCAGTTACGGGTTTTGTTCTTGAACACATATCATCGGAACAATGTTTATCATTGTTAAATGACGTTGTTTCGTAGCTGAGCTTCGGAACCGTGGACTTATGCTATCGGTTACAGAGAGAAACTGCCCTTTTATTAAGTTAGGAGAAAAACAGTCACCGCCTCTTTCGATAATTTGACGTGGCATCTTTTAGGCTGTTGTTACGTATCCGAGCATCGGAATCGTGTTCCTTGATGATAAAGGTCCGAGCACTCTATGCGCGTGCGCCAAGTTTGGGTGTTTCCGGTGCTCGGACACGGAACAGCAATCCAAGCATCGGAATTGTGTTCGTTGGTGATAAAGATCCGAGCAATACACGGTCAAAAATTGATCTCGACTTATCTGCAGGGTCGACTTATACATGAGTATATATGGTAGGTCATATATTTCCATGTATTGTGC
The DNA here is from genome assembly GCA_025642065.1 of Paralvinella palmiformis. Classification (NCBI taxonomy): domain Eukaryota; kingdom Metazoa; phylum Annelida; class Polychaeta; order Terebellida; family Alvinellidae; genus Paralvinella; species Paralvinella palmiformis. The sequence goes on along the minus strand of JAODUP010001386.1, from coordinate 1,231 downwards.
ATTGAATTAATAATAATATATATATATATATATATATATATATATATATATATATATCCTTAGCTAAACAATCACACTTTTATATTTTGACCAATAATAAAATCTGATAAATTACCAACCTGGTGCTTCCTGGAGCTTCACCATTCGTTTATCAGTAAACTGTGACCTGTTATGTATCAGATGGAATGAATGCTTTGTGTTACAGTTCTGACAAAGTGTTGGCTCCACAATCCGTCCGCGCTCCAACTCAACTTCCTAGACGTGGCACTGAAAGAATGCTTCACGCATCTCTGGCATCAATCCCGATGTACGGATCACCATTCCAGATATCACTGGTCGCACCAAAAGTAAAAATGACACCTTTAGGACTTTCTAAACACTAGAACGATAATGATAAGATAATAGCTAATATTTATTTGTCATATAACACAATTATAACATTATTGCTAGAAATTAGCTGGAAACTATAACTTGATAGAAAAGATTCTCCCACAAAACAATTATTATTATAAGATGCTTTATCCATCATAATTGCGAATAAGTACAACACGTACGGTGTCTGATCCCCCAACATTAACTGTTCGCATTTTCTTTTAGTGTGCACATCTGGACGAGGTCGTATTGTAGTTCCGCCAGCACCTGGTGTACGAGGTGTACCTAAGCCAAGACGTGAACTAGGGGCACCATAGTTCAGTGGTGAGCTGAGGTCAATCTCACTGGTTGCTGAAAGAGAATTTCCTTAAAGATCATAAATCTGTCAGTCGGTTGATGGAATCAAACAACGTCAATGAACATAGCAAGTCAAAACGTAAGTTGTTTTTATATAGACATGTGAAGGAATATATGCTTAAAAAGATCAAAGAATAAAAACGTAACAAGTGGAACAATGAACAAGACAAAAATGATTAAATTGCTCTATTACCGATTATCTAAATACCAGCTTAATAATAAATTATGAAATATTAAAAGTTAGATCACCGTGTGGAAGTGGATTGGAAAACCAAGCGGCCTAATCCAAAATGGTGACAGGTCAGTTCCACTTCAAAATTATTTCAGTTATTTCTACAGTAAATCGGTCTTCAAACCTGGAAATCTTGTAAATTTAAACTAATTATAACTCCCCCCTCACCGAGAAACACATAAATAGTGTGACATTTGCGGAGATCTACTTAAAATCGCCATCGAAAATATCGCTGTGATAAGGCAAGCGCCGATATTATACAAGGATGTG
>JAODUP010001385.1:42500-69382 GCA_025642065.1 Paralvinella palmiformis | reverse complement strand
TGAACCAGTCCAAGGCTTTCCTTCTAAAGCCATAAATGTTGGTAATATATTATGATCAACGGTATCAAAAGCTTTGGACAGGTCCAGAAACACTGCCATTACTGACTCTTTTTCATCAAGACAAGTTGCTGTGTATGTAACAAATTTAGTAATTGCATCAATTGTACTGCGTTTAAAAAAATCCATATTGCTTTTTTACAAAGTATTTCATTAGCTTTGAGATATAATGCATTTATGCATTATTTTCTCTAGTATTTTTGACAAAGATGGAAGAAGTGATATCGGCCTATACTTTGAGAAATCGTTCTTAGCCTTTGCTTTGTGTATTTGTATGAGTTTTGAAATTTATATTGCATCTGGGAATATTCCTTTCATTTGGATCTGTCGGTGTTAAAAATATGGAGTTAGGGTTTTTTGTTTTCTTAATGTTAAGATCGTTGTGCGCACTTTTGACAGATTGGGGGTATATTATTTGCATATTTCACACCAATGTTGATAAAGAAATCACAAATGTTATATGTCATTATACTAGGATTAGAGATATTGGTGTTATCCATTTAAAGGTTTGAGATGTAGCAGTTTTATAATTTAATTTGCCTATTGTTGAATTTCTTATCTTCCACTTTTCCTTATGTCGTGTTTTATGTTATTAAATATTTGTTCACAATGGGCCAGTTTAGCTTTCTTTTTGAGTCGATTATACATGTTCCTATATATTGTATATGATTTATATGTTTTATCAGTGTTAGATTTATTTATACATTTGCTATATAATTTGGCACGTGTACGTAATGATTTCATTAATCCCTTGGATAACCAAGAATTCCTTTTGATGTTTCGATATTGAATGGTTATTTTCTTGAATGGCGCATACTTGTCTAGCATATCTTTTAATTTATCGATTAAATTTTCACAAGATTCAATTACAGTCAGACGATCTAGGTTGTTCCAATTAGTATGTTGGATATCATTATTTATGAGCTTCACAGTATAATCATTTATGTCTCTTATTTCAAATGTTAATGCCTTCCGATTTTCCCACTGCAAGGCTTATTGCAGGAAGTGAAAAAAATAAAAAATAAAATATGGACACCCAACAACAACAACCCCATTAGAGGTTGACCTTTCCTCGGACACCGAGGAACCATCTCTATGTTGATGGCCTACATTTCTCTTGATACGGGCCACGAATAATGACATTCCTTTGGCAAAGTTAAACCCCTTTGCCATCGAAAAGGGACTGAAAGGCTTGGCCTGAACCCCATTATCAGTAAAAAAAGACTCTGGAGACCTCATTATTGAAGTCTCCAAGAAGAGTCACGTATGGCTGCTTGCTGCGTTCCACCGTGCTGACAAATTGTCCAATAAACGTTGTCCCACATCGAAGTGTGAACTCCAAAAAGGGAGTCATGCGATGGAGGGATCTTACCGACACCTCCGAAGAGGAAATACTAGAGAACTTAGCAACACAGGGCATTCTGTAAACATCGGATTCCTTAGGGGCGAATGTTGATGCCTACATCCCGAATCCACGCGGTGCTTCAAGTGCCAAAGGTACGCATACCACAGAATAAATACCCCGTAAGCGAGAGCTTACATGTGCTAAATGTAGCACAACAGGTCATGAGGATGGGGACTGTAGCCAAACACCTCACTGTGTTAACTGTGACGGAAATCACGGTTCTTTCTCCCGGGTCTGCCCAGTGTGGAAAAGGGAGAAAGACACCTAGACAGTCAAAGTAACACGAGGAGTCTCTTTCCCGGAGGATAGGAAAATTATCGAGCAGATCATTCCAATGAGCCACACCAACGGCAGAGAAATCCAGCTACAACCCTGGATCTTTTGCTATATTTACTTCATCATTGGGTGGTAGTGATCTGTGATCCAACACATTACCGTTAGATCATGGAGGCGCCGGTATATCATGTTGTGGGACTTGTGTGACGAAATCGGTCAAGTGTAAAGTCTTGGACAATTCAATATGACCTCACTATGAAACCACGAACACTTCGAAATTATATTTCCAATCATATAAACCACTTCGAATATTATTTCAGCAAGTTTAAAGTTATTTCTTTTGTGCCGTAAACCATATATACCATTTCTGTGGTGCTCCCCCCCCCCCCGATGCCCTAAGCACGTGCTTATTTTGCTTAATGGTTAATCCAGCACTGGCTGGGGGGCAGTGATGGTATTCCATAACTGATGAAAGCCTACGTTAATCGGCTTAATGGGAATTTAGTTCAGTAGAGACCTTTATTCTCACTGCTGGTCATACCCGAGATGGGCGATTGCTGGTGAACATATCCCACCCAGACAGGTATGGCTCAAAGTGGAAGTCACAACCTGGAGCTTTGTGTTGCAATGGTCTAACAGCTGGGGCAATCGAGTTCTTTTATGATAGTAATTTAGTACCATCGTATTTCGCTGAATACACTCTTCTTCTAGTGTAAAAAGGATAAATTCCACATGCAAAAGGTCATATAAACCATAAAATATAGTGTGACTAAACAATAACCTGAGGGGCCAAGTACGTCTTCTTGTTTTAACACGGGATTAATGTTTTATCACGGACAAGCCGCACCCGGCGATAAATATACGTCATCTGCCTTCATACAGTATACATTTGTTTTTCAAAATTGGAGTCATCCATTTAAGAATGATTATAGTAAGAAGGCAACTCTCAGTTTTCTTTTGCTCATCATGATATTATTATTATTAATAAACTTTATCTACGTTTTTACTAATTACAGATAAGATCCTTATTGACTTTAATACTATCACGCTAATATAGAAATATTTATATCGTTTACACACACACACACACACACACACACATATATATATATATATATATATATATATAATTTTCTCACAGAACTGTTGCAGTGTTGTTGACCCAATAGAGCTTCAAAAGATCGATTTGATGTAAACGCTTTAGGCGAAGCGGCGATGGAAATAATAGACAGAGTAATTGCTAGTTTCTTCTATTCCTATAATGAGGAAGAAAATATATTATTTGTCTCTTGTTGTTTGAGGGAAAGGTTCCAAGAAAGAGATAGCGGCTGCCGATGAATGACATTTTCGTCATCACGGAATACCATCGCCAGAATTCCGTTTGAGAACAGTCGATGGCAGAGCCGAGGTTACCGTTTCAGTGACGGGTGAACTTCGCTTCCGGAACGGAGATGTAAAACTTCAGTTTGAAAAGAGGCTGACCTCGGCCAGGCATACAGACTTCTCGATGGAATCCTGCCCTCTTCGAATCGATCTGGATATGTTCGATTTTGTGTTACTCGTGAATAGACGGCACAAAAAGTCGATTCCAATACAGACGGCTTTATCGCAGTCTTCCCACTTCCTATCGGCATAATTTGTATAATAGTTGTATGTATCACGTGTTCGGAATATAAGAAAATAATTTATTCAAGTATACTGTTGAATTTTTGTTTGTTTTTATTTAATGTTATTGTTGTTTTGTGGGTCAATAACCTATTTTAATTTCTCCTCCAGTATGATGATAAAGATGGCTGGTGGGGTAAGTTGTATATTACTTTTTGATAGAAACGTATATTTTGTTTCTCAGGATTGAACCGCATTTGAATTTTAGACTTGTCTATTTCCTAATTTCGTCATCCTTTCCAAGAAGCTATATAGCATGCGCAATGTCAGAGGACATTTTCCTTTTGCGCTACCTGAGCACTACTCCATTTATTTCACAGATACAGAGATTGCCAAAGCAGCAGAATTAATGGGGGAAAAAATGCCGTTCTACTACAGAACCTAACTACATTCTTCCGCAAAGACATGCTAACCACCCTAAGGACAAGCTAGGATGCCGGCATTACTGAGTGGCAGAAAGTGGCACCAAATACGATCTGATTCAAGCATTCAAAAATGTCACTCTTTGTCAGAATTGCAAGTAAGGCATGAAAGAAACGTATAGTTTTTGTAGTTCAAATAAAAACAAATTATCAGCAATCTAGAAATTTGAAAAAGACACCCCGAAACTATAATATAAAGTGAACCATTTTTTTAAACCTAAATCACTTGCTTCTGTCTACTGGCTTACTAAAGTAGTTCTGTTAATGTCACGAATGTTGCTAAAGATCAAGGAATGCGCTGACAATGATACTAATAATTACAAGTCATTTAGACTGTAAAAAGACGATGTCAGTTTAGCCCAACACACCAAAAAATATATCGGAGTAAAAGAAAGATAGGATGCAACAAACACAATTAGTAATGAATATTTCCATTGAAGATCTAAAGCGAGTGTTCGAATATATTTGAAACCTTGTTTGTGCATTGACGGCATTTGAGATTTGCATTAGAAGAGCCATATATTTACACTGTTTCGTGACTAACATTTAACAAAGATTTCCTTGCTTTGTCAAATCCAACATATCTTGTCTATCTAAATCTTCATCTGAAAGTATACAATAAAAATACCGAAAATGCATTAAACACAAAGTAACGTAAATAATTAACGTTGTGGCTTCTTGCTGTATTATAATAATTTTATTCAGCAGACATTATTTTATGTCGTGACTGCCACACATATTTTCTGTATTTTGTTAAACAGGCAAGATATTGCTCAGATGCCGAAAAGTAGTTATTATGTACTAGCATTATAATTAATAAACTCATTACTAAGAAATCGCTATCTATATATCTCTAAGATTATTTCATAAAATACTCAACACCCACCTTTGTTTCAAGTCGTATCATATTATTTGGTCACCTGACAAGGTAGATAATGTGAGAATATCAGTTGAGTCTCATATTTTCCATGTCTGAAAATATTACACACCTTTGAAACACTTTCTTCTTCTCCAATGTTGTGGTTCATCAACCAGGAACAAACGTCATCAGCAGTCCATTTGCATGGGTCCACGTTATCAGCAGTTGACTGTTGCATACTTCTGCAAGGCAAACGGGTGGACAAAATGTAGAAACAGGTGTAAGAGTTTTCTTTCTGGCAAATGAAACCATGAATGTGTTCCCTAGTTGCTGAAATATATATTATTCAGGTTATTATAGATCCAGTGCTGCCATCCTAATTTCTGAAGAAATAAAGTATGACTTTTGACTAAAAAAGAACACTTATTAGATCCAGGACATGTCAATAACACATTTTGTGCTAGTGAAATGTCTTCTGCTCAATTGTAATCAGCAGTGCCAGTATATGAGCTCATTTTGAAACTTGATCAGATGCTACTTCCCATCCACCAACATGTCATATCCCATCAAAACACAGAATGCATACGGATGCCAGTTACAGCAGATTACATAAAGGAAATTAAGCATAACGATTTGATACATTACACTTACATACAATATATGATATTAAAATTATTATTTTCACTGATAAATCCAACATTTATGTGTAAAGGGTATCTTGGTAAAAAAAAGGTATACAATTACTGAATTAGGCCAAGTAGTGAATTACAATTTGCATCCAATGATCCACCAAAAAAGTATAATACGTTTTAAAAAGCACTAAAATCACAAGCAAAAATTGACGTAACGATACAGAATTAAGGGTTATTACTAAAACAACGTTGTATTTCGTCACGACCTGTAATCAAGCTCAAAGAGCAAGGGTGAAAGGGCAAACTAGTAAAATTCCATGTGAGCGATAATACCAAATGTTACACGTATACATATCTTCTTTGCTTACTAATTTAAATCATAGAACAATTTCTAGTTATATGTTAGCTATGATATAACTACTATTATGTAAACATTAATATACATGTAATAGAAAAACATAGTTACCTTAATTGGTGGTTTTTCGTGACAAAACGTGTCAGACCTTCCCGCTAAACTTGTTCTCGTAAATACCTCATCTTTAGCCTAATGGAGACCACCAATAAATCTGGCTGTTCACACAAAAAGCTGAAAGTTGCTGATGATTCTCAAATTGAATTACGAAGCACAAGATATATAATCCTTGGATAGTAGAATTATCCCCAAATGAACAGGCGCGTGAGATAGCCGACTTTGAGCTTCAAGTTGAAATTACGAAGTTGATATAGATAGATATGGTCGTAGCGCCGACATGTTTCTAATGACGTCACCCAACGAAGCACCAATAAGCATACAGAAGCTCATCACTAGATCCGACAGTGCCTATGTGGCTAATTACGTCAAATCCCGGTTGAAGCCCAACAACAGATACTATGCCCGGGATTGTATGTTAACGGCCATTGATAACCCGTTGATGACAATACTCAAGACTACGCGTGGCACGTAATATCGTCGTTGTTTAGTATCCAGAAATTATCCACAACTGAAGCTCTAGATGGAAATCCAAGAAACGGTGATAATTATACTCTTGATCCAGTGGAGTTGTGACTATACATGCTATGTTAAATTACGTCATACTCTGGTCTGATCCCGTTCCACCTTTCACTATAAATGTTAATTACTGTTTGTGAAATATCTTTCTTTTGTTCACGCATGGATCACCTAGCTCGAAACAAATTTTAAACAGTGTCACGGTAAAAAATCTTAGATTAATAGAATATATTTCCTACAAAACCAGGTAATGCATATCTATCCAGAATATTATTTTGTGACACAATAGCTGTGAGCGATATATTTCAAATATTATAATACTCAAAGCACATGGTATATATCCATTGAAGTAGTCGTTTTATTTTTACCAAATGGTTGGAAGAACTATTACAAGAGAAAAACTCTCACGAAGAACCGGAGTTGTTTGATTTAAATCATTTGAGTTAAATCATTGATTTAAATCCTGATTTAGATCACTGCAAAACATAAAAAATAAATCATATTTATTACGTTTCATTTGATTTTTATGACTATTGTATTTATTGTCATCCTAACAAGTCATACTAATTGTGTGTTAGGAAATGTTTGAATGCTGTGTTTGTTTTTAAATAAAAAAATTCCATTACCCTTTTTTGCAACAACCCTGCGAAGAACCCTTTTTGAACCCATTTGCTCCTCGTTAGCCCCGAAAAACCTTTGGGTGTCCAAAGATCCCTATCCAGAAACTTAGAACCCCCAAGGAATCATAGGGTTGCCTAAAGAACTCCCAAGAACACTTTTTTAACACACGCACACACACAGAGAGGGGGGGGGGTACGATTTATCAGTTGCTTGATCGCATTTGGCTATCTTTTTGCTTAAGTGCGACCATTCTTTTCTTAAACGATCGCCCTTTTGGCGCTCATAGTTTTACAATAATAACAATCATTCTGATGCCATTTGCTAGACATATCGCGCTCGTTAATTGGTTAATTCTGTCCACTCTCACCCAATGAAAATCGTTCTGACTCGGAGAATTTATCACTCATGCGATTATGATTATTGTAATGCATGGTCACTGCCATAGGAATTTGACCCTAACTTAAAGGCATTTGTTCATCTTCGTTAGAATGATGTTTTCGTTTGGCGTTTACCAAATTGCCCAATTTTCTGGAACACCAACAAAATTTGGGGAAAACTACCATCTTTTTAATATAGTAATTCTTGCCACTACAGTGTAAAATATACGAGCCGTGATAGCGCAATTAGTTAGAGCGTAGGACTCGTAGCCGATGGGTCGCGGGTTCGAGGCTCGGTGAGCTGCAGTGCTGTCATGTGGCGACTGGTTCACTCATCCATAAAAATGAGTACCTGACAGGGCGAGATGGCCATGTGTTTGAGTAACGGTTTGCGCTTATAATGGCAGCATGCGTTGTAAACTACCGTGAGAGTTGCGATATGTGCTGGGTGGAAGCAGTTCTGAGTCAGGGATAATAATACTGGAAATAATATTTTAAAGCGTGTTAGAGCTTCTTATCACACACACACACACACACACACACACACTATATATATATATATATATATATATATATAGTTTGAAATTAACGCATAGAAAATTGACAGGACAAGTAAATTTTCAGTTTGAGTCTTCTTGCGGGCGACCCCAGGTATTAGATTAAAATAACGAAGCGTCTGCAGCAACATGTTATAACACACATATAGCTATTTCGTTTTAGTTATCAATCCACTGAACATACTCCCGGCGTTAAAATGTTTTTAAGCAGCCAGTAGGTCGTGCACACTGGGTGTCGTCATCGTCACCGCGCCAACAGTCCGTTTATGTAATCCCCCTGATCGGGTTCTTCTCCCTCTACGAATTCATATCGAAGCAGAAATTGACACAAACCTATATTCCTCCAAGCTTCGGCATTTGAAACCAGATGATACTCGGGCACTTATTAGCACTTTATTCTCTTACTATTAACAATATACAAACGGACCCGGTAAACACCATTCTATTCGCACACATTGTAGAGCTGAATGAATATACACAGACAATGATGTTAGTAAACATTCTAGAACTAAACGTGTCCTATACCGGCTGACAAAGAAGCGAGAGAACAGTACCATTTCTTTATCAATTGCGATTATCCCTTTAAAACCTTATACATTAACGCGCTAAAATCGTTTCAAATGCGTTTCCATTTCTAAATCGTTTTAATGAAGTAATCAGCGAATGAAATATACTTCTTCGGATCGATACTTTTGTATAACACCCGGATGTTGATAGGATTCTAGTCATAGACAAGTTGGCATATAATACCAAGTCCGTTTGATTCATACACACAAAGACACGTGCACACACACACACACACACACATATATATATATATATATATGCGTGCGTGCGTGCGTGCGTGCATGCGTGCATGCATGCATGCATGCATGCGTGCATGCGTGCATGTATGCGTGCGTGTGTGCGTGTGTGTGTGTGTGTGTGTGTGTGTGTGTGTGTGTGTGTGTGTGTGTGTGTGTGTGTGTGTGTGTGTGTGTGTGTGTCTAGTGGGATATATTCCAAACTATATGCCGGTGGTCGAAATGTGACGGTACATTCCCTTCGCGGAGTTCAACGCACTTCGTAGCTTTAAATTGATTCTACGCCAATATGATGAACGGACAAACAGATTGATGGTTTATGCAATTATCTGATCACATACATACCGTATATACTTGTGTATAAGACGAGCTTTTCATCCGTGAACGAAACTACCTACTCGTCTAATACCCGAGTCAGCCAATTTGAGCGATATTAGGTACAATTTGTTATTATGTTTCAACCTACTCATGTTTCTAATAAACAGTTTCAATTTAATTGACAATTATCAGTGAAAGTTTTGTAGTTTAATTTGTTTCATCCGACATTTTAAAAAGATAAACCTGTGAGGACCAGCAATAATTAACAATTTCAGATTGATTAGCCCAATAGCTGTCCTGATAGTTAGTTTTATGTATACACATCGCTGTTGTCTTTGGCTGTGAAATCAGTTGTACATAAACATATCTCTACTACTAATTTGGCATTCTTGATAATTTCAACATCCCAAGTCAAAAATAAAAGGACATTTTTAGGAAAATAACATTTCCAAAAAGTATTTAATTCTGCCTCGTCTTATATTCAAGTTAGGCGGTTTCCCGCAATGTTGATTGATATACTGACGCCTTCTTATATACGAGATAGACTTTTATACAAGTGTATACGGTACCTTGACCTAATTATTATAATAGTAATGACCTTTCTGTATCATAATATCTTTTTAAAACTACCATATCATGTTGTCGTCATCGTTATAATGTTCTATTGTCATCACGTTGCGTCATCGTCGTCGTCATCATCATCATCATCATCATCAGCGCAACCAATATCATGATGATTATAATCATCGCATCATATTCATCATCTCCATCATCATCATCATCATCATCATCATCACCTCGTCGTCGTCATCATCATCACCATCATCATCACCATCACCAACATCATCACCAACATCTCCATATTATAGTATACGTTTTCTAACAGTACCCAACACAACACAACGAAGGCTACTTCTCCTGTCACAATATCGTTATTCTCCGCCGGCGCCCGTCCCCTGACGACGCGCCACCTATCGGTCAAAAGACAAATCAGGTCATGGCTGGACGGCAGCGATAATGCCCTTCAAAGCCAATCCGGACTTTGTTTGAGCCCGGACGCCGCCAATCCCGATGGCCTCCGGAGTCTCATTATAGAACGACCCGAATCGCGGCCCGCTGCATCCATCGACCTCGTAGCTGGGGGGGGGGGCGGATTTGGGTACTGGCCAGTCTTTAGGGGTCAGCATTATTACGGCCCGATGGCACGTGATCCGGAGAGCGGAACGCCCTCCAACGGCCCTCCTCAGTACCTCCGGTCATCCCCGCACGCCCCCCTCTCCCCACATCCCCCCCCCCCCGTGTCCACCAGTCGCGCGCTGATACAGTCCAGATCGTGGCAGGACGACTCGAACGTAGCCCGAAACTAACAGGAAACAGGTCGGCTCCGAATGAGACATCGGGCCGAAGGAGGCTGGACGTTAGTGGTAGTGTTAGTAGGGATTAGATGGCCTGTCTCTGCTCGGTCTACTGATTGGTGGCTGCTCTCTCTCTCTCTCTCTCTCTCTCTGTGTGTGTGTGTGTGTGTGTGTGTGTGTTTTATAAAGATAGTTAAGGCGCTGGCACAGGTGTTATACTTTCATTCAAGCAACAATTAACTCCAAACTGATTTTTAAAAAAATATTTAATTGTAAGTATAATTAATTACCGGTAAAATTAGAGAAAAATTAAAAGAAAAAAGAAAATTTCTAAAATAATCCAAAAGAGGATAATCTAAATATAAAAAAAGAAGAAACTATGATTAAAACAAAACCAGGCTTTGTGTCGAACACTACGGCCAAGAAAGATTAAACCTAAAATGGAGAAATAAAATATTAATACACAGTATGAATAATGTGTTAATAATATCAGCATAAATCAGAATAAATTCAGATTAATACTAATAGCGGATTTGGGTACTGGCCAGTCTTTAGGGGTCAGCATTATTACGGCCCGATGGCACGTGATCCGGAGAGCGGAACGCCCTCTAACGGCCCTCCTCAGTACCTCCGGTCATCCCCCCGCCCCCCTCTCCCCCCCCCCCCCCGTGTCCACCAGTCGCGCGCTGATACAGTCCAGATCGTGGCAGGACGACTCGAACGTAGCCCGAAACTAACAGGAAACAGGTCGGCTCCGAATGAGACATCGGGCCGAAGGAGGCTGGACGTTAGTGGTAGTGTTAGTAGGGATTAGATGGCCTGTCTCTGCTCGGTCTACTGATTGGTGGCTGCTCTCTCTCTCTCTCTCTCTCTCTTGTGTGTGTGTGTGTGTGTGTCTGTGTGTGTGGGTGGGTGGGTGCGTGTGCGTGTGTGTGTGTGTGTGTGTGCGCGCCCCCGTCATAACAGTAACAGGGGATGTGGTTGGCCCGACCCCGGCACTGACTAATCGCCGTTTAGTGCTAACGTCGTTTGATCGTGACATCGGGCCGAAGTCGGCGCCAGGGCTTGATATCTAACGGAGAATTGCCGCTCGGATACCTGGATTGCGATTGGGAAAAGGTAAGTCGGGAGCGCGTGACAAGTGAATGATGGGGAAAGAAGAAGAGAAGGACATCCAGCAGCACGAGCGGGAGGATCACCATGGTCATCATCGTTATCATCGTAATCATCAGCATCATCATCATCATCATCATATCGACCACCACCACCACTATTTGTCTGATATTTTTGATATTATAAAGACCACAATGTGTGTTGTTTTGTTATCTCTTGTTATAATCCGTACGTTTAGTGATAAAGAAATAGACCGGATATGGCTCGGATGATTATAGCATGGTACTGGGATTAATGTAAATGTGTCAAGTAATTCGTTTACTGGCTGGTGTCTGGATCTGTAGAAAGGTAACACGATCCTGACATATTTGTTTCTCTTTTGAGTTTCCTGATCATTAATCGGGATGTTCTTGTTGTTGTTGTTATTATTATTATTATTATTATTATTATTATTATTATTTGTATGTAAATTTAAGCAAACCGCGGCGGCCGCACTAGATCCGATGACTTTGTTCACCTAATTTTTAAATAACATACATACACTTGCGCGGGAGACTCCCGCGCAGGCTTGCGCGCGCGCACACACGTATTTGGGAGTCTTGGTAGAGCGGCATGAGAAGTGGCTTATTTGTGTTCAGCTCACTGATAAGTCGTCTAGAAGTCGTATTCACGATAGTGATTCTTCCTGCCAATAACTTCACACACTGCTAAAACACATACACAAACCCGAGTACGAGCGCGCGTGTCCAGGGGCGTTTTCGCATATATATATATATATATATATATATATATATATACACGCATGCGCGGTACAGCACACATAGAGTAATCTTGTACGTTTAAGGACGCCAGAGAATATTCCACCAAATCCAATAAACAAAATAAATACAAACAAGTACACAGAACCCGGATTCGGAACATTCTGTCCGGATCCGTTTCTTCTGAAATAAATAAATACGAAACAAAACATAAAAACAAATAAACTGGACCATTGGCTTTGTTCGCGATTACGCGTGGACGCGTCGAGAAATGAACGCGCAGGAATGTGTATTTTTTTCGGCACCCGATACTGGGAGAATGATCTCGCCCGTTTCCGGATCCGGATGGTCGCGGCCGTTCGGAGGTAAACACCGATTGTTTGGTGTCCGATCGTAAACCTGTCGTTGAGTCTATTACCGCAAACACTCGGCACTGCGTCGGGCCGACTTCGGAGATCGCGCTACGCGGACTAATTGTTATTTGATGGTGTGAGCGATTTATTTCACGCGGCGTTTGTGTATGTTTGAGCACGTGGTCTGCGTGCCCCGTCTGACGTCAGCTGGTGCCGATCTCGGGGAGGCCCGGCAAAATTCGCGGACGGACGTCGCCGATAAAAAGGAACCGGTTCTTGTTTATAGTCTTTATAAGCTTTCTGACACGATCTATACGAGTGAAACAGACTCTAATGCGAGCTGGCTAATGTCAAGATGTGTATGTGCGTGTGTGCGTGCGCGTGCGTGCAGCTTTCACACGTGCACACCGTGAGAAATACTCCCCCCCACACACACACACCCATACACACATATACTCAAACATGTGGATTTGTCTGTATGTATATATATATATATATATATATATATATATATATATATATATATATATGCCTGTCTGTTTGTCTGTCGGAATCTTATTGTTTGACCATCAGTGCATCAACATTCATACATAACGAACAATGTTGAAGCTTGAACACTGCTACCGGTAATACTTGTATGGTTTATAACTGTCGGGCACAAATCATGCCCAACGTTAAGCCGTTACTGACAGCTCTAGAATCTGGTATAAGCGTTCTCGACGGAAACTGTCTGCGTTTCGAGTTTTGATTTGTTGTCAGTTGGGCGTCTCAAGTAAAATGTATAGCCATATATCCCATGGGTAGTATTATCGGTTCTGTGGCGGGATATATGCTGCGTAGTCTACGAGGTGGTGAGGAAGGGGGACATGGAAGAGGGGGGGAGAGGAAGAGAGAGAACGTATAAAATGTATTTAATTTGCCCATCGGATGCACAATTTATATATAATTATTCACACACACGAAAGGGAGAGAGACAGAGAGAGAGAGAGGGAGAGAGAGAGAGAGAGGGACAGACATACCGACAGACATATAAACGTCCCACACACCGGGTCAACACCCCGACATACACCCACTTACATCAGTCGAGTTCCTGCTATCAAACACGACGGACGCGCAAATTACCACAAAGACTCGTCCGACACCTTTATGGAAGACCCACACACCGACAATATAGACGGGGAATAGACGGGCCAACGATGGCACGTCGGTGGCATTCCTCATTAACGGATAGTCTTAAGTGGCTCGAAAACATGGCGCTAAGCGAAGCCCGGCCGAACACCCTATGGCCAGGCTTCGGCTAGCGCGCAATATAATATATTATGCATTACAGGACGGGGACAGCTGGCCAACTGCAGCTATCTCTCGGGCCTAGGAATGTTGTACTCTTATAGTGACCGGTTTAACAGGTAACTCGGCCGGCTAGCTGCCTCATCGCGGCTGCGTAGAAACTTCCTGATTTATCGCCCATAACACGTGGCAGGTCATAAGCGCGAATGTGTTGTTTGTTGTCCATGTGCTATTGTACTCGGCGGATGCGACTTGCTCGGGGGGGGAGGGTCGAAGCGGATCTGGAGCACCAATTAGCGTACACAACTCGAATGCTATCGATATCCTCTGATTTGGATGTCATTCTTGTGGTGGTGAGGGGGGGGGGAGGTACATTGATTTGTTGAATACTTGTAATAATAATAATAACAATAACTATTAATAACAGTAAATTTGCTTAATCGATTTTTCTAACCAATACGAATAATTCAGTGCCACTGACCGTTCAACATTAATGCTAAAATGTAGAAAGATGCCTTCAATCAGACTTAAATAGTCCTCAATAATAATAATAATAATAATAATAATAATAATAATAATAATAATAATAATATAAAATTACAATGACTCCAATACTAATAGAAACGAAGAAGATTATGCCAATGGTGGCGAACAACAGCAGCTGGAACAACAACAACAACAACAACAACAACAACAACAACAACGACGACGACGACCTATGAGAGTTCTAGATGTAATTAAGTATACGAGGATGTACCAATGGATAATAAGATATGATACGGGTAATATTTGACCACAGTCGGTGTATTAAATCAAATGATCCGGACTTTTCCTCCGACATAGCGCGCCGACGTTAACGTGTTGCGTCCTACCACACCTCCCCCCTCCCGCCTGCCATCTCAGGCGTGTACGGATACTTGAGTGTTTTAACTAAACGAGTCAAAACTTTATGATGAATCCTCACTAATTCGGCCTTTTGTTTATCAAATGGAAATCCAAAACAACAAACTGAAAGGTGACCGTAACACACACGTACATGCGCGGCGCGCACGCACAAGGGGGGAAGGAGAGAGAGAGAGATGATGATGATGATGATTGATGTTTTAAGGCCACTTTTGTGCACAAGGTAGGCTAAATGGGCCGAGCGACTTCCAAAGGTAATGAGACGAAGTGAAAGACGAAACAACCTTCAGATATGCCCACGCCGTGATTCGAACACGGGTGGTAGTGATCTGCGGTCCAACACGCTACCGCTAGACCACGGAGGCGCACAAAGATATATATATATATATATATATATATATATATATATATATATTCAAAAATAATGAAGATCCATAAGATGATATATATATTTCAACTAATCAGAAGAGTAAATTATCTGAACACCTTTACAACGAACTATTTCGCCAGCAGATGATGATTAATGATGATTGATGATGATTAATGATGATCGGCGTTTTACGGCCACGTTTGTGCACATGGTACGCTAAATGGCTCGAGCGACATTCAAAGGTAATGAAGCGAGGTCGAAGACGAAACACCCTTCAGATATGCCCACGTCGAGATTCGAACTCAGATGGTAGTGATCTGTGGTCCAACGCCCTACCAGTTAGCCGACACTTCGGCACCAGTTGTTGGCGCTTTTATTTCCTTTTCAGGTTCATTATAATCGTTTGACTAGAAACAAAACTGGACACACGGCGTCATCTGATCAGCGACTGGTCTACTCAATTTGTTAACTCCAGGTGGCGTCTTATGAGACACTTATAAATAGTTCGTACTTTTCAATTTTCTCTCTACAGATTCCGCCGAATTTGAGTTGTGACGTCACCATTAATACGTGTGTCGTTTAATATAGCCCCCCGGCAGGCATGGTTCTGAACTTAAACGTTGCCATGTTGCTTCGTTCGGTGTTCCGTCACCACTCTCCGCGTGCCTATACACTGAGCATGCGTGCATATTCTATTAGATAATGAATTAATCACTTACATGGCGCCTAAGTGCAGTGGACTGGTGCAGAAGACAAACTTCGTGTTATGTTTCTGTACGTAGAATTGTTTTTTTATATCATCACTATTAGAATAATCTAGAAACGATAATAGATCTAAGAAATGTGGCTTTAATCGAGGATGTTTTAAAAAGGTCCTGAACACACACACACACTCACACACACCGAGAGAGAGAGAGAGAGAGAGACTTATATATTTACGAATAAATGGCAAATATGCACATCCTGGGTTCTACGCAACATTCTCCGGATGTTCGAAGCTAACCGGATCCACGACCGGCAACATGTAGGCCAGCTGCCGTCGAGAAGTTATCACTAACTTGGTTATTGTTTTGACTTGTTTTCATCCGGCGCTAATCCGCCATTACCTGACGACACACCTGTCTTTGTGTATTGTTTCTCCAGGTGTGTACTGAGGTAAATGGCGTTAGGAAAATATACAATAACTGTCCCCTTCTTCGTGCCCAGGGTGTATACATGTTATACGCTCTCTCTCTCTCTCTCTCTCTCTCACTCTGTGTGTGTGTGTGTGTGTGTGTGGCTTAAAGTGATCTAGAGTCATAAAGGATTTAGCTGTATGGACCAAGGGCATATCGTCCACCGATCAAAGCTATGGAGAGCCAATAAACGAAAGTGCGCGCGAAATTATTTATGAATGAACTGTTTGCGTGTCACCATTCCTGGTTTGCTGGTTCCGATCTCATTAATGTCATCCTACCACACGCAGACACACGCGCGCGCACATACATACACGCCCGTACACAGGTTTGATAACAAGGCTTATTATCGCTCCGCTGTTTTGTATTACAGTCGCCATGTTGACCGTCAGTGTGATCCAGAACGAACGCCAACTATCGGAATCCAGATAGAGTGATGTGCAACGATGAGGCCTTTTCCGGAGAAGTTTGTAGGCTTAATGTCGCTGTTCGTCATAATGATTGATGTAACAATTGGTCAGACGGTGGGGCGTGAACGAGAATACTGTAAGTAAACCTATAGCGTTACGCACGCACGCACGCACGCATGCACGAACGCACACTATAATGTTAGGGTGTGTAGTATGCGTGCGTGCGTGCGTGCGTGCGTGTGTGCGCGCGCGGTAATCGATTGTATATGTGGAGTATTCCCTTAAACGAGATACTCGTTATGGCTTACCGACTTCGGTGGTCTTACATTGATTATTGACCTACCTGTATGTTTACTTATTATTAATACATCAAATAGGGTAGGTTAATATATAGTACATGTCTATAGTAATATTAAAGTTCTACAATTGTTTTCATAATTTCTAGTTAGTGTAATAGAAAGCGTATACCTCTGCCAGAAAACTGGGGTCTTATGCATAATATTAAAATTAAAATTTTAATTTATGGGTTAGAATATATAATATATATTATATAATATATATATATATATATATATATATATATATATATATATATATATATAGTGTGTGTGTGTGTGTGTGCATGCGTGTGTGTATGTGTGCATGCATCATGCACACATGCACACAAATATATATATATATATATATATACATATTTTATAAACGCACACACACACACATATATATAATATATAATATCTACATAAATTAAAATTTGTGCGTGCGCGCGCGCGCGCGTGTGTGTGTGTGTGTGTGTGTGTGTGTGTGTTGTCAAACTGATATTTCTTTAAAATCACTATATACAAACTTTAGACTTAACACCGACCGACTTTTGTGGTCAAGTCCTAGCTTCTTAATACATTTTATTTTGTATAAATCGGTCAAACTTAGATCAACCTCCAAGTCACCAAGTGCAAAAGGATGTCTCCGATATTTGATAATTATTAAAGTAATCGTATATTTCTATACATTGTTGGGTGACAGTTGATTGTTCACCAATCAGCGCGGAGTGTGATAACACGCTCTATAGAACGAGACGTTTCAAATAGTTTGTGTCTGTTAAAATACAGTGTAATCTATAATTTTAACCTTAAAGTGATTATACTGTAAATGTGAACTATATAATCCAACTGTCTTGTTGTTTCACGTATATCTGAATCCAGGGCACAACTAAATATAGTATGCTCACCAATTTAGTACAAATATATGCGGTAACTTTGTGAAGATTTTGCAGTTGTAATATCGATTTTCCAGTGAGCATCACCCTTGCACAGTGCTTAAACCAGCCTCACTTACTGAAGTTTCTAAACTGATTTTTTCATCCCCTAATAAGTCCTGTGAACTTGAGCCTATCCCTACATTTCTGCTAAAATCTTGTCTTCACTCACTAATTGTTCCAATTACTAAGATCATAAAATTAATCACTAAGCTCCGGGGTGTTCACTTCTCATTTTAAAGATGTCCACGTAAACCCCCCTTCTTAAGAAACCATCTTTACCAGCCAATGACCAAAACAGCTGTAGGCCTATTTCTAATCTATCTGTCATATCTAAAGTATTAGAAAAAGTTATATCCTGTCAGTTGAATGTTCACCTAAAGTGTAATCAAACATGTCTAATGTTTTTTCAAACTGCTTACAAACAATTTCACTCTACAGAAACTGCTCTACTAAAAGTTCATAATGACGTAGCACTAAACACGGACACAGGAAAGGTCACAGCGCTAACACTATTAGATTTATCTGCAGCTTTTGACACCATTGGTTATTCTGTTCTTCTAGATCGCCTCTCAGATTGATGTGGCACATCGGACAAGGCACTCACCTGGATCCGCTCCTTCTTATTAAATAGGATTCAATCAATAAAATAAGAAACTATTATTCAAAGGCAACGTCTTTGTTTTGCGGTGTTCCATCAAGGCTCTGTTCTTGGCCCATGGCTGTTTACTTTGTATACCACACCACTAAGCTCTCATATTCACAGCCACAAATTAGACCATCATTTATATGCAGATGACACTCAAGTATACATATCTTTATCTACAACAGACACTGACCGTTCCCTTAAACAGGTTGGTCACTGTCTAGTGAAATCTCTGGCTGGATGACAAACAATAAACTTAGGCTCAATGCCAACAAAACGGATTTCATCATTATAGGTACACCCGGACAACTTATTCGTTTCTTCCCTACGAACATCCTTAGTCATAGCATCACTCCATCAGACAATTGTATGTAATCTTGGTGTTACATTTATAGCGATTTTAATTTCAGAAAACATGTTTCCCTGACATGTTACTCCCGCTTCTGCCATATTCGTGACCTTCGCCGTATTCATCGCTATATTTATCTTTCAGTCACCAAAACCATTGCCAGTAGGCTTGATTACTGCAACTCTCTTGTTTATAACATCGCATCTAAGGATATTCTAAAACTTCAGTGTGTTCAGAACGGTATCCAGACATTTAGCCAACGGACATTTAGCCAACGGACATTTAGCCAATATTTGCAGGGGGCACATTTAGCCAACATTCAAAATTTTCATCTTACATCTACATGTATATTGTTATATTTTTGAGTGTGTGTATGCTCTGTTAATATTATGTTCTGTTTATGGATGTTGCAAATATAGGCCTATCTTTAGATAAGATGTTAGCAACATATTAATTATTTCAGCTTTTTGTACAATTTGTATATTTATATTAATGTATACTGTTTTCTCCGGTATTATTTATAAATATAAATAATGATATGTCAGGGTTGGGAGTTTTATTACACAGACGTTATTAACACCGTTAACTACTTAACTATATTTAGCATGTGGGTAATTACTACTTGTATATACGGCAGATAATCTACTAGTCTCAGAATAATCCTCTATCCAATGTTGACACATACATGTATTGTAATATTGTTAAGATGTGACTGCATAACCCAGGTGATATATCATAGTTTTAAAATGTGACTTCATTTTACCTCAGTATAGAAAGCCTGTCTGAATTTAATTTGAAGCAGTGTTACACTTTCTCGTGATCATAGTGTTATATCACATTGATACATACCTACATGTTGGCTTAAATTATTGAACTAATACTGTGATTATTATTTGATATCCAGCCAAAAATATGTATAAAGGTGGAAGCTAGAGAATTCCACTTGGGAAAATTTTTTACATGTTGCCGTTGGAAATAAGAAATGTCAAAGTGAAAAGTTTTATCATCAGCAAGCTAATAATAGTCCACTACACAAAATGTTCAATGGATTCAGTTTCATCAGCAACAAGTGAGGGAATATTTTCAAACTTTGTAAATATTCACACTAAAGTGCACAATCTTCTATGCAACAGTAAAGCTTTTAAGATGATATTCTGATATAGGATTCTCAGAGGCTGTGCTGAATTAGACTATTTAATTGTTCAGATAGACAATCTCAACTTTGTGTGCAGAAGAACAATAACTGTTATTATTTTGTTATATTCCTACTATTCATGTAGACATTCATGTGTCAAATATTAGGGTGTAGGACAGTTGCTCACCGAACAAAATGAAAAAGTGGACACTTACTCGCCAGTGAATTGTTAATGAGGAAAAAGTTAAACAAATTAAATAATTTTTAATTCAGAAATATATTTCTTAGTATCATATTACCTATATAATTATTGGGATGAATATTACCAATTATTAGGGAACTAAAGTTCAGAGCAACCGTCCGTACTCCAAATATTGAGTAGTGTGCTAATAAAAACGCATGTATGTGAAAGATCTGGCTTCCTTTACAATGATTCTGTTTTATGTACAGTCAGAATTTGTTGATCCACAAGGTTTGTTGCATGATAATATGTGGGATAAACGAGAATATGATTATCGAGTCCGTGACATACCGGTAGTCTGTGTCACACATTTTTAAATCATACAGATATACGTCCGTATTTAAGCCAAAATTCAATAACTATATGCAAGACATGGAATGGCATTGAAGTCATTGAGCATTTTGATGTTTGTTAATTACAGACACTATAAAGAAATACTCGTGTCATTATTTGAGCGATAAATTTAAATGAGATTACTATGGCTCGCTATGTTTTTTTTCTTTCTGTTCTTAAATGACTCAATATTTTATTCAAGTGTGTTTATACTTAGCGCCCAGTTAAGAAATATAAAATATGGAAACAATATAGATAACACAAACAAATATATTAAAAGTATACGATGTAGACTTAATAATAGGAATATTGACAACATGTCAGAAATAAAGAATATATTATATGCAATGTTTGTGTTTTCAGATTTTAGAGTAAAGACATTTGTTTGTGATCATGACATTCGTACAATGAATTGAATAAAATTCAATTACATACACTATGACGATTGAATATAACAGCTGTGGACTATATGTAATATCCGTGTTTGAAGTTTTAGAATATGAGACATCACTTTGTGTTTGTTACATTTGTACAATGAATTACAAAAATACAATTACATACAATGTTTTGTATTTATTGAAACAACTATATTTATGAAAACTCGCATAAACATAATTAAAAATTTTGAATGTTGGCTAAATGTCCCCCCTGCAAATATTGGCTAAATGTCCGTTGGCTAAGTGTCCGTTGGCTAAATGTCCGTTGGCTAAGTGTCCGTTGGCTAAATGTCCCGGATTCGTTCAGAACTGCTTAGCTAGGGTTGTCACACAGTCTCTTCGGTTTTCCCATTCTGTCCCACTTCTGAAATCTCTTCACTGGCTCCCTGTTAAATATCGCATAATTTTCAAACTCTAAACTATTGCCTATCAAAGTCTTTCTTCTGGAGAACCTTCATGTCTATTTTCCATGCTTCCATGTTTTTACTTCTTGTCTGTTACCAGGGTTAAAACTCATTATTGGACTTTTTCAGTTGCTGTTCCTACTTTATGGAATTCACTCTCTCAACATGTTAAGTCATCACATAGCATAGTTTCTTTCTGTCACCATTTGAAAACTCACATGTTCAGACTTCCTAAGTTTCCACTCCATTTGATAATTTGTTGATGAACTTCGCATTGTAGCTGGACTTAGTTTGCCCAACCCCTGTACTAGGTGCGCCACTGAGTGTTTATTGTTATTATAATATATATATATATATATATATATATATATATATATATATATATATATATACAGTGTGTGTGTGTGTGTGTGTGTGTGTGTGTGTGTGTGTGTGTGTGTGTGTGTGTGTGTGTGTGTGTGTGGTGGTGTGTGCGACATTAATGCTCGACCGCTCGACCGGGACCAGTGTTTCAAGGCCAGGTCTAGTGTCAATGCCACAGTACTGGACCGGCCGGTCTAGTTTGGGTTTTAGCGGAAAAACAACAAAAACGAGTACAGAGCTACAGGCTAACTCTAACAGCTACCACCCATCAAATAACCAAGATCACGATCTGTTTATTAAGTTGTTACATATCAAACAACAAACACACAAATAAAAAAAAACACTTACCATATCGTGTAACATCTTGGACACATGCCTTCTGGTTATGAATAAAATTGGCGTAACATGTTAACGTCACAATCAACACTCGCAGCTTCCCAACTGACCAGTGTAATGAGTGTTCGGGAATTTATCTGAATACTGTAGATCTGTTTAATTTGGCGAATATGAAATACTGGCGAAAATGGCGAGTGACATCGGTAGGTCGGAGTTTACTAAGAGACAAAGGATAGTACCGAATAGTCGTGATGATTCCATATACGGTTAATGGATGCCGCCAGGAGACAAACGCCGCGTACGTACGAACGTGTACGCGCCGTTTTATTAAACCATTATCAGTTACAATGATGATATTTAACAGGTTTTTACATTTTTAAATCAATGTATATCACACAAAGAAAACAATTGAATATGTTGAAACTATGGGCTAAATCTGAAAAGGATATTGACAACCAAAGAATTACTTTTATGTGTATTGGTGCATTGTAAACAGGCTGACGTAATTAACTCAGTGATTAACTCATAACGTTTAATTTTCATGGAGGTCTGAAATATGTAACTTTTGCGCTCACTCGATCAGCACAGCCGGTCTAGTGTTAAAATATTCTGCTAGACCTGCAGGTCCAGTAAGGCTATAAGTTAGTTTCACACACTGTATATATATATATATATATATATATATATATATATATATATATATATATATATATATATATATATATACTGTTTATTATTTGTATATTTCAGCCACCAGACCAGTAATAGTTGTACAACCTCGTACACTGACCCACGTACAACCAGGTATGATGTTTGTGCTCTCCTGTCAAGCCACTGGTACGCCAACGCCATCTATTATCTGGTACAAAGATGGCGCTGAATTGCCGCGAAACTCATCACGGATTGCCATGTTTCAGTCGGGTGAGTAACATCCCGTAATATGAAATACCATCAGCTGTTGAGAGTTATTGGAGGCCTAACCGGGGAACTGATTCCGGAAGAGACGCGATAATAACGGATTAATAAGTCCTTAGATTATCCATCATACAGTGGAGACGATTGCATAATGAATGACAAAAGATGCGAATTCCTTCGGGAGGCCTCTGAGGGATAATTGTACCCGTACGGTGTTTGGCATCTAAATAAACAGTTTTTCCGTCACCGGTCCGAGAAATTTGGAATACCAGTCGGGGCAGTTTGGATCACTGGTGTCAGGATTGGCCACATACCTCGATCAAACCTACGATTGCAGGTTGTTTCATCTTACGCTTTAAATATCACTCAGTCCATATAGTGGTGGGCGCAGTGGTCGAGCCGTGATAGCGCAATTAGTTTAGTTAGAGCATAGGACTCGTAGCCAAACGGTCGCGGGTTCGAGGCTCCGTGAGCTGCAATGTTGTCATGTGGCGACTGGTTCACTCATCCACAAAAAATGAGTACCTGACAGGACGCGATGGCTATGTGTTTGAGTAACGCTTTGCGCCTATAATGGCAGCATGCGCTGTATGCTCCCAGTTGAGATATGTGCTGGGTAGAAACAGGTCTGAGTTAGGGATAATAATATTGTAAAGCACCTTAGAGCAGCTATCTAGCTGAATAGGGCGCTATATAATTATCACATATTATTATTGTTATTAAAGCGAAAACATCTAAACTTTTATCTCTCAAAATGGGGAATCATTAAAACATTGTAAATCAGATCTTTATAACTAGCTGGGGGGGGGGGCGTAATAACTACCATCAAAGCGAAAGAAGCTTGGGAACCACTGATCTTGAGATATTGAAGGACAACTCTACATTTTCATTCTTCCAAAGGCTTCCCAAGTAAGCTTATGACATCACTGACTCATTATATAGGATGCTTCACTACCTTGACAAGTAATAGACACCACATCCAGACTTGTCTATGACGAGTTCTGATCCATTTTACGGTGCGATTTTACAGGTGAGCATTGTTACGGTATTAAAAGCCAATTCCATTTCATTCATGGATTGCTGTCGAAAGAGCTAGTTAACCTGTTCGCATCTACAGCCGTGGTGCCATCAGCTGGACGGCAATACACCATTGCTCGTACTACTGATGGGCGAGGATTCCTTAAATCAGAGATTAGATTACTGCTATCCGACGTTATCCCACTATTCTGCACACTTCCGCTAAAACGCAACGGATGCAAAACTGTGACGGGAAACACACAGAATGGTCCGTTTTAGTAGATTAACAACGAAACGGTGCTGCACAAACATGACTCATTTGTTGGTTTGGGGCAGAGGACGAGGAGAAATTAAATTAACAATATACTCGTGGGATGTCAATAAAACGACCTGGGAGCTGTGATTAAAGAGTAAGCAAAGGATAATTTGGAGCCTCATGATGTCATCCAAGTCATTACTCATCGAGTATTTTTTTTGTAAGGTCCCCTCCTCTCTCTCTCTCTCTCTCTCTCTCACGCTCGCTCGCTCTATCTCACACAAACTTGTTCTCTCTCGCTCGCTCTCTCTCTCTCTCACTTGCACCCCTCCTCTCTCTCTCACTTGTACTCCTCCCTCTCTCTCTCTCTTACCCTTCTCTCTCTCACTTGTACTCCTCTTTCTCTCTCTTTCTCGCTCTCTCTTACCTGTACCCCCCACACACACACA
Organism: Paralvinella palmiformis; assembly: GCA_025642065.1. Classification (NCBI taxonomy): domain Eukaryota; kingdom Metazoa; phylum Annelida; class Polychaeta; order Terebellida; family Alvinellidae; genus Paralvinella; species Paralvinella palmiformis. Next base: position 44,542 of record JAODUP010001385.1, on the reverse strand, counting down.
CACACACACACACACACACACACACACACACACACACACCCCTCTCTCTCTCTCTCTCTCTCTCTCTCTCTATATATATATATATATATATATATATATATATATATATATATATCAGTAAACATTGCTAACTGATCATTATTAATTGTTGTTGTTGGGGAATTCCCCTAGGGGGGGGGATTTATCAACTTTCTTTCCACATTTGACATTGATCAAACTGATGTTCGTAACAAGTAAAACCTCAAACAGTAACCTGAATATAATATATATATATATCAAGCGAATAAGGTAATTCCAATATAAATAACAACAATTGTAAAGTTTTATACTCTGTCATTCGTGAGGAAATTGTACGATGTGAAATTCCTCAAGTAATGAGGAAAACAAACCCGACCTTGACTTCATCGCGTATATTATAAATAATATTATCATCATGTGTGTGTATGTATGTGCGTGCGTGCGTGCCCATGCCGGCGCGTGTGTGTGTTTGTGTTACGTAATACTAATTTTGTGGCTGGAAAGTATTTACTTATCCGTTTACTTACCAGTGTGTTTAACTTCTACAATAACAACCGAAGCTACATTAATAAGAAATAACACTACCAACTACCACTGGCTACTAACTACAATACAGTTCAATGGCTGGTCATCAACGCGATTTCTTTGATGCGGTTGTGGCTGCGTTTGTTTGTTTGTTTGTTCGTTGTCCGAAGTCCGAATGATCGAATCGAATCTTCATCGTTTCAAAATCGCGTCATATTCAACGAACGCAGCCGTGTCGCAAAAACATTCCCCCACACACCGGCTTGCGGGTTGACGGATGTTTCAAGCCGCAAGCCGCGTCCACATTTAGATCCGTGGTATCTTGGCGTACGAGTCCGTTAATGCCGTCTTTGACTTTATCATATCCAGGCTATTTATTGCTGTCAGAAGCCGGAGATGATGATTCCGGCCTTTATCTGTGCATAGCCAGCAACCACGTGGGAAAAGACATCGCCAAGGCAACCGTGATCGTGACAGGTAAACAACTGATTGAATATCAGTCGGTTCTGTTGATAAGGTGATCGTTCTAGCCTGTTAATAATGACTGGATGACGTGCTGCTTGTTGCCGATGTGATGGCACGTTCGAATTTCAGGATGAGTCGGGGTTATTATTGTCATCATCGTGATCATCATCATGATCATCATCATCATCATCATCGTCATCATCATTCTCATACTGGGTAGCATTCTAATATCGATATATTACACCTTTTTTAACAAGATAAGGTTCAGATTGAAATGATGCCATAAGTATCGTGTGCAAAACCTAGTTGGCTTTCAGGCGAAGCTCCTCAACCGGGGAACTGGCCACATTGAGGCATCACAAATTGGAAATAACCAGTTATACGTATGGAAATGTCACGAGTTGGCCACCAATTCGTGGACCAACTTGTCGGTGGACCCAAGTCAATCCTGGCTGTCAGGGGGGGGGGGGAGTTGGCTCGTATTTTTAAAATCTATTTTTAGTAATGTCGGTCTACATCTACCAACCAACAAGCGTTTAATTCTACTTAGTCATTTCATCTGTTTAAGTGGAATATCGGGAAATAATTAGCATCATCATCATCATCATCAAACATTATCATCATCATCATTATCGTCGTCATCATTACCACCACCACATCATCATCATCATCATCATCGCCATCATCATCATCATCATCTTCATCATCATCATCATCATCTCCTCATCGTCATCATCATCACCACCATCATCATCATCATCACCATCATCGTCATCATCACCATCATCATCTCCATCATCGTCATCATCATCATCATCATCACCATCATCTCATCATCACCACCACCATCATCATCATCATCCCATCATCGTCATCGTCATCATCATCATCATCATCATCGTCATCACGTCATCATCATCCATCATCGTCCTTCATCATCACCACCACTTTCATCATCATCATCATCATCATCACCACGCCATCATCATCGTCGTCATCATCACCACCACCACCATCATCATCATCATCATCAT
>JAODUP010001385.1:0-37500 GCA_025642065.1 Paralvinella palmiformis | reverse complement strand
TTGTATGATCGAAATAATTGGTGGTCTATCAAAACAACGATGATGATGATTGATTGATTGATTGATTGATTGGTGTTTTACGGCCACTTTGGGCACGCGGTGGGCTAGATGAGCCGAGCGACCTTCAAAGGTAATGAAGCGAAGTCAAAGATTCAAACAACCAGATATCCCCACGCCGAGATTTGAACTCAGGTGGTAGTGATCTGTGGTCCAACCCGGTACCGACTAGACCACGGAGGCGCTTTTATCAAACAGTGAAGTGATATGCCTAGAACGCTTCCCGCCTATCAAAATATACCCACTAGAACTGTTTGGCATAAGGCAGTTAATGAGAAAAGACGGTTTCAAATTCACACCTTACACCGCGATGAAAATTTAAAACAAAATTACTTAAAAATACCCCTAGCATGTGGGTTCAAATCCCAGCTGGGCTATATTTCATATTCTACTTCACCTCACCTCATTTATTTTGAGAGGGAGGGGGTCACTCGACCTATTTAGCCTACCGTGTGCAGAAACGTGGCAGTGAAGCGGTACCATTTGCATTTACTGGTAACGTGACTGATTTATGACCGATGTGATGTGAAACGGTCCAGAAACCTCCAGACCGGGATACGCATTCCAGTCTGATCAATTTCTGCGCGATGATTACTTTGAAGAGTCCGTTTTAACGCGGAAGAGCCATTCGGCCGCCTGTTCCAGCTATGACCAGCGCCGAGGTGTGACATCCAACACTGAGTCCATCGGACTGAGCTCGTCGGCGTTCGATTGCAACAGTTACTCGAACTAGTCCATATTTGTATTAAGGCGTGTGTGTGTGTGCGTGTGCGTGTGCGTGTGCGTGCGTGCGCGCGTGCGTGCGGTTGGCCCTAATCGGTGTCATCTCTCTTTCAGAGCTGGGTTGGTATCTAAACAAGCAAGAGAACGGGACGCACCTGTGACCGGGCGCACCATCCTACCAGCTGCACGGCGGGCGTCAAGCAACCGTTTGTGGCAATAGTTGTTTCTTACCAGCATTCTCGTTCGTGACGTAATCGTTATTTACACTGGCTCCGAACCTAGACGCTGTACAGTTGTATTACGTGTGAGATCGTTTTCGTTTTAACAGATCCATCCGTTCGGAAATGCTATCGTTGTAAGCTCCGCTCGTATTGCTGTTGCGGGAATGGCGTTTTATTGCTGTTATTGTTGTTGCTGCCGTTGTTGTTATTGTTTCTATCGCGTTTTTGTCACTTCCACAACAACAACAACATCAAACAGATAGAAAAACGAAGAAACACGCACAAAGTTGCTACGATTTTCTTTTTCTTCTGCCACATGATATGTTTGAGAATTAAAAAATATTGTGAATAATAATAATAATAATAATAATAATAATAATAATAATGATAATGGTTATATCATCTGAGTACTGTATTTCCTCATCGCAACACAGTTCAGTGTTATTTATTTATTACGTTTTATTTTAAAATAATAAATATAACATTATCTATGATTGTCCTTAATTCTCTCTAAATGTACGCTTCAAACTGAATGCTAAATGTTCAAGACATTCAATTAACGCCAACAGTGTTACGCCGAACGCCATAATGGCTGTATGTGGCACGGGGAATGAGGCGTTTCCGTCTCTAATATTTAATCTATATCAAATCATAACGGGATGAATAAATTGGGAAATCATCACGGAAGATGTTGGCTATACGTTATTCGAACCACGCCGTGAGCTGCTATAGTAGTTGGTGATAGATCAGACAGACATACAGACGGACACGCACACACACACACACACACACACACACAGACACGGTGAGTTGATGTCTGTTGAGTTATCCAGAAGGGAAAAGGGGGTACACGTTTATGGATGTACAGGTTTATGGCCTTTGGGAAAAATTAGGTTTTATAGATAGATATCTGTGTATTAGTATTCTGAGCAATGCATATATATATATATATATATATATATATACATTATATATAGATGTGTGTGTGTGTGTGTGTGTGTGTGTGTGTGTGTGTGTGTGTGTGTGTGTGTGTGTGTTGAAACGACACCCACTTAAAGATTCTTACGCAATATTTCATTTATTTATTAACATAGTGTTGTATTTTTCCTACATTACAATGTACTTCGTTTGTCATGTTTGTTGTCAAGGCGAGCGAGTGCATACAAACAAAGATATACATACATGCCAGCACGCACACACGCACACATGTATGATATGTCGATGGCGATGATATTTCATATGAATATGTATACATGATCAGCAAAATCGATCGATGATCATCAAACATTAATGTCCAAATATTAAAACGCTTCTACATAATGAAGGTTTTGTGTGGATGCTGAATATCCTAAATTGGGCGCATGTTCGGTGATAAGGTTTGAAAATAATAGGTTAAATAGATAGTATTCTGCACTTGCATCCTCACACCCTTGAATAAACATTATAATAACTACAGCCGATCCATATTTTCCTGTACGGATGTATGCGGGTGTAGAGGACGCGTGCGCTGTTAAGAAGTGTAGATGGGCGAAGAAAACTCCAAAGAAAGCCATACCAAATGTAAGTTAAGGCCGGATTCGAATCCCTCCTCTCGCGGATGAGGACGCTGGGGCCAATGATGGCACTGGTTCGGCCACGGGGATACCCATTTAACTGTGGAATGTCAACTTGATGGCGACGTTGAGCTGAAACAGGCTCCTGCGATTCGACGTAATGGCCAGATGTCAACCGAGTGACATTTCCCAGAAACGACACAAACCGAACAAGTCCATAGATCGGGATACCCGGATTGGATCGTGAACCAATCACTTCCTATCGTATCTCTCCCTACAGACTCGCTATCGCGCCACGGCGCAGTTCCTACCTCTGATGGAATATGTATCGATCATCTTCGCGCCCTACCGTCTACAAGAAGCTTGGCAGAGCGAGCGAGCTGCCGATGTGGGCGGAGCGTACATCGGCGTCCTAGTTCCGAACGAGGTAGTCATGGTAACTGTGCGACATACGCAGGTAAGCGGGCCGCCGGTGGAATCAAAACGCCCGTACGACGGATAATTATTCCGCGTATGTCGCATTCTCCTGCCGAGTGTATAGACGTCGCTGGCGGTATCACGGAAGCGAAGCCCGACAAACGGCTCTTTGGCGAACTTCGACTGTCGGAAATTCCATTCAGGTGCGCGCATCCGAGAGACGATGCGAAGCGGCGTTCGATGAATAGTGGATCTTGTCGCCAGTCGAATGATCCTGGATTGATTTGAACGAGGAAGATTGTTCGTAATCGGAAAGGAAGCGAAAAGGCCAATCAGACGGATAACGGCACTGCGGACGCAACAGCACTCGTCCTCGACATCGTAGCATTATATTGACACCGTGATAGAAAAAAAGGTAGGGATCGTAATATGAGTCGTTGGTCTACACCGAATGAGGGTCGGAACAGTTGACGGTGTGACGGAATAGCGTAATCGCCTGTCGGCTACCCGAAACTGAAGCTGATGTAGAACACCATCGGCCATCACTGGTCGTCGTGTCGTTTGCTCAAAACTCGTGTTACAGGTTCGGAAGAAAATATAGCAAAATTCGTCTTTATCCGCTGCCTGACATCTAGTAACTGACCACGAGATAATTATTTTACAAAAGAAAGGGGGGCAAACGTTATGGTGGGTTTATTTTTCTTCCGGATATGGTTTATCAACCAGGAAAAAACCTCACACACCATATCTAAAGTATAGTGTGCCTAGAATTCATTATTTTGACAGTAGGCCACAGTACCTTATAATTGCTTTGCCCAGCTGAGCCGAGCCAAAGACACTGGCCTACTTACATGCACTGAATGTGATCCAGGTGAAGCTTTGTATTAATTAATCAATCGATTCGGCGACAATATCACGAAATGTAACACGAATGGCTCAAGGATTGATTGCCATTGGTTTGTGGACGATTGATATTTGTATGGTTGATAAAATTAATTGGATGATACTCAGTTGAATGTTTAACAATGTTTATTTTATATATATATATATATTGTACGGGCATGTTTGAACCACAGGTAATTGATAGCTCGAACACGTTTATGGCACACGTTTAGGGCGCAGAACAGACTGATGGAACTCCGGTTCGATGCCGACCCAGTGTAATAAATGGCCACTGGCGTTGAAGTCGTCGTTTTTGGTGTCAACGATCCTACCGATAAAAATCCATTTAACAATCCATTACTTTCATCGAAACGGCGAATATCGGAAATGAGCATTGTTACTTCAGGTCCGAACTATACAAATACAGATAATAAATAGCCTGTAGCTGTTGATGACCTGTTTGTCCTGTAGCGTAATACTATCCAGAGTCGATTATCAGCTTCCAGCTTCGATACGAAATCGGTCAATTTTGCCCGACTCGTGGCTAGTGAACAGGTGATATGACGTTGATCGAAGGCTGGCATTACGCGGTGAAAATGTCCGCTCTATTTGGCTTATCGATTGGTCCCACCTTAGCCAACAATACGCGGAATTAGGAGATTTCGGACAAGCCCGCTGTTTACATTAAACCGACTCCAATTAGACCCAGCAATAGCTCCGTACGCGGACCACTACATCTGTACGAGAGATACTTCTGGTGTACGCTACACATATAAACCGCAACAAGAGCTAAACGTTGCCATCGGAAATCCATAAGCTCAAGTGGAATTATTGAATCGAGGTACGACAGTAAATTGACCACCGCCGCTTTTCTATTCCCTTTCCTTTAAATTCAGCACAAATTTCAAAACCCGAATTCAATAAATCTACGTTAATTATACGTCATTATAATTGAATTCTCACTTACATAAGAAACGTGTTCAAGAAATCAGCGTGTTTTCTGGGATTGGTTAATTCTTCCGCAAAAGTTTTCAGGCTCAGGATCGTCTCTCTACGGAGTATCATATATATATATATATATATATATATATATATATTGGGTGTACTTAATAAGGGGAAAATTGGATGCTAATGGAGGCCGCAAGAAACTATCTTTAGGTGTGTGTTTTTTTTTTGAATGCGGTGACTCTAGAAGAAAAGCTAATCGTAATGCTAAAAGTCTAAGGCATCACCTGTTTACAGTTTGGCTAAATATGTCACAACAACTAGATAATGAAAATAAAGCCAAATGCGTGAAATTGTGGAAGACAGTTAAGTGATAATTAGCGATATATTTAAAGATGATGTGTAACAGGTGTTATAATTAGGACGTCGCCTTATTATAAATGCCACATTGAGCCAATTAGATATACGAATATACATCTTCTCTGTGTTCATGAATTAATATTTTAAAAATACGACCACGTGTATTAAACATTTAGAAAGGTGAAAATGTCCAACGAAGGTGTATGTGTGTGTGTGTGTGTGTGTGTGTGTGTGTGTGTGTGTGTGTGTGTGTGTGAGCGCACGCGCGTATTTGATTTATAATTTTTCAGAGACTTGTATTCAATGTAAATATTATATTTTGTATAGCCTCTTTGTTAGCACTGTATTCAGTTTGATAAAATGTTATATCTATATGCCGCATCTTTCGAAAACCGATCTACGCTCACTCATCCTCTCTCTCTCTCTCTCTCTCTCTTCTCTCTCTCTCTCTCTCTCTCTCTTAGTCTCTTATATCATGTGAAAAAAATGATATTATGATGTCAATTGATCAAGGTAAGCCTGTAATACTTGTCCTTCTGGACCTGTCTGCTGCATTTGATACAGTTGACCATAATGTACATTTCTCTAGGTTAAAATACATGTTTGGTCTGTCAGGTAAAGGACTTGGATGGTTTCGATCCTATCTGGAACAACGCTCCCAGAGAGTGTCTGTTCATGGTATTTTATCTGACCATCAGTATTTGTTATCTGGTGTACCACAGATTTCAGTTCTTGGTCCTCTGGTTTTCACAATGTATACCCGTCTTCTTGGTATCATTGCCGCAGCGATATGGGGTTAAATATCACTTGTGTGCTGATGACACACAGCTGTATATATCACTGGATCCTGACAATGAGTTAAATTTCTCCTCTTCCTTCAAGAATTTTGAACATTATTATGCTAATATTCGGCTATGGATGAGTCGATGTCTTCTAAAAGTAAATGATAATAAAACAAATATTATATATTTGGCATCACCACATTGTGTTAACTCCCTAAAGACACCAGCATTACAGATGGGTGCATCTTCGATTACCCCTAATAAGTCAATAAAGAATCAAGGGGTTATTTTTGATCAATGTATTAACATGTATGAACATGCCACATCAGTATGCCGAGCTGCCTACTACCATCTTAAAAACATCCACTGTTTAAAAGCATTGTTGACATAAGAAACACTTGTAACAGTAGTCCATGCCTTTGTTACATCTCGTATAGACTCGTATAAACTCCCTGTTATATGGCATATCTGATTATAACATTAATCGCCTTCAGCGAATTCAGAATAGTGCAGCTCGCATTGTAACAAATACTAGAAAATATGATCATCTCACCCCAATTCTTAAAAACTACATTGGCCACCTGTTAGACAGCGTACCCATTTCAATATTTTGTTAATAACTTATAAATCTATTAATGATATGGCGCCAGAATACCTGTGTGAACTGGTGTCCATTAGAAAATCATCCCGGAAACTCAGGTCATCCAGTCAGATACTATTGCAGGTGCCAGTGTCTCGGCTCCAGTCATATGGTGATTGTGCGTTTAGTGTTGCAGCCCCCACTTTGTGGAATAGGTTGACGGCAAATATTAGAAATGCGTCGTCTCTTGGAAATTTTAAATCTGTTCTAAAAACACACCTGTTCAGGGTCGCTTTCATAGATAAATAATTATTATCTTTTAAATCACTTACAGGGTTTTTTACAGACATATTATTTGGGGTATTATTATATGACATATTGAATGTACAGCGCCTTTGAATGGCTCCTGCTAGTAAGGGCCCTTTATTAAATATATTATTATTATTATTATTATTATTATTATCATGAAATAATATGTTTTTTAGTTTAAGAATGTCTATATATATTATTAATAATAACGCACGATTTGGGGAAGAATTCGTTTAAATCTTTAAGGTATTTCACTTTATAGGACCAATCCCTTCCGTAACCGGACATCTACCACGTGATAGAGCTAACTGAAATAATGGGCGCCACCAGATATGATTATAGAGATCAATGAGGCGTATATTGATATGTTCCGTCTTTATATTATCAGGTTGCAATCATGGGATGCGGAATATGCTGCATGAAGTTTCTGCTCATATTGTTCAACACCCTATTTGGGGTAAGTAGTAATTTATCATCACATTTACCTTGATCCATAGAAAACACTTTACCAAAGATCAAAACTTTAAATGTCCAGCAGAAAAGGAGAGGGGAAAAAATCAAACGAAATCGATACAAAGTTTGTTGTTTCACCTTTATTGTTAGTCAACTGAAGTCGATTGATCTACCTTTATCGATTGAATTAGTATTGGTTTTTAACTAGTGGACGAACAGAAGTATGGCGTGTTACGATATCGATAATAAATAAAAATACGAATTTTATTAATAGTTTCTTAGCAGCCATTTCTCTTCAAATAGACGTTCATCCCCTTGGTCTAACTGGTAGCGCGTTGGACTACAAATCCCTAGTACCCGTGTTCGAATCTCGGCGTGGGCATATCTGAACTGCGTTTCATCTTTGACTTCGCTTCATTACCTTTGGAGGTCGCTCGGCCCATTTAGCCTTCCTTGTGCATAAAAGTGGCCGTAAAATACCAATTATCATCTCAAATAATGATTAACTCGTGCGTAACGTCGATATTTCGTTCTGTATGACGGATTGTTCATCATATATCTTCCGTACGAAGCCCAACATCATGTGACCTTCTAACCTTCCCACAATTAATCACTCGTTTTGTTGTTGTTGTATATTTTGTAAATTATTAATAAATTAATTGTTTTCGGATTTTCTTCCCATCAGATCATAGGTCTGGTGCTGGTCGCTGGCGGAGCATTCGTCCTCGCCTCGTCGAACGAGTACACCAAGACTTACTTGGACAAGGTACTGGCAGCTATACCTGGACTACCCGAGGGGTTCAATCTGGAGGACGCCCAAAAACTTGAGGTCGGTGGTGTCACCGTCGACGTGGCTGCCATTCTCAAGCCGGTAGCCATATTTCTGATCGTGTTCGGATTGTTTCTCATCATCTGCGCCATTTTCGGCAGCTGTGGCTCGTGCTGTAACAATCGTTTCATGTTGGCCGTGGTAAGTGATAATTGGCGCCGCCACCCTTCCCCACCCCCCCCCCCCCATATATTAATAAATGAAGCTGTCACTGAAATTTATCACCTGTACCAATATCGGCTGATTATGTTGTCGCCTTACAGGTGTCGCCTAACTTAACGCTTACGGGATGACGTGACGAAAACGAGTTGATTATTTGAGTGGGGGGGGATCGGTTGGATGTTGATATGACGTTATTTGGCTGATGTTGTTGCTGTTGTTGTTGTTTTTCCAGTATGCCGCTCTGGTCCTGATATTGCTGTTGATACAAGTCGTTGTCGTCGCCCTGTTCTTCTCGGGAGCGGTAAGTTCGGCCGCGATGATTTACCATGTCGGGTCAAATGATGACCAACATAGACAGATAAACGGACATATAGACATACACGCCGACAGATAGACAGATAGATAAGCAAACAAACAGGCTAGCACACTGGAGCACACACGCACAAATAGACACACACACACACACACACACATATATATATATATATATATATATATAATGGTATTTCCAGCTTGATGGTACCATCAAGTCACAGATGAAAGCTACTATAAGAGATAACTATATCAGTGTTGATGATGCTGGGCTGTGGTCCTTGGCCTGGAGTGCCATAATGATTAAGGTACGAACGATAGCCTTGTAAATGTTTTATGATTGGGATAGATGTTGACAAACTGTAGACATCTATAAGGATGGCGCGACACACACACACGCACGCACGCACGCACACACACACTATGCGTCTATTGATGACAGTGCATGGAAATGATGCTTCCATTACTATTGTTATATGATAATTTCGTCATCATCGCCTTCGTCTCCATTTGATCGTCATCATCTCCAGTATAATCATCATAATCTCCATTATGCTTGTCATCATCATAATCTCCATTATGATTGTCATCATCATAATCTCAATTATGAGAGTCATCATCATCATCATCATCTCCATTATGAGAGTCATCATCATAATCTCCATTATGAGAGTCATCATCATAATCTCCATTATGAGAGTCATCATCATAATCTCCATTATGAGAGTCATCATCATAATCTCCATTATGAGAGTCATCATCATCATCATCCCATTTGAAGTCATCATCATAATCTCATTATGAGAGTCATCATCATCATCTCCATTATGAGAGTCATCATCATAATCTCCATTATGAGAGTCATCATCATAATCTCCATTATGAGAGTCATCATCATCATCATCATCATCATCTTCATTATGATCGTCATCATCTTCACCGAATTCGCATCGCTTTTATTTTTCTGTTACTCGAATAGTAATCGTTGTTCATGACTTATTGCTTATGGCTGATTGTAATTGTTTTTGTTGTAGTAGTTGTAGTAGTTGTCGTTGTAGTAGTTGTTGTTGTAGTAGTTGTTGTTGTAGTAGTTGTTGTTGTAGTAGTTGTTGTTGTAGTAGTAGTTGTTGTTGTAGTAGTTGTTGTAGTAGTTAGTTGTTGTAGTAGTTGTAGTAGTAGTTGTTGTTGTAGTAGTTGTTGTAGTAGTAGTAGTAGTAGTTGTTGTAGTAGTTGTTGTAGTTGTAGTTGTTGTTGTTGTAGTAGTTGTTGTTGTAGTTGTTGTTGTTGTAGTTGTTGTTGTAGTAGTTGTTGTTGTAGTAGTTGTTGTTGTAGTAGTTGTTGTTGTTGTAGTAGTTGTTGTAGTAGTAGTTGGTGTTGTTGTAGTAGTTGTTGTAGTAGTAGTAGTAGTTGTTGTTGTAGTAGTTGTTGTTGTTGTTGTTTCTGTTCGGGTTTATTTTTATTTACTTCCAACAAGTCGGACTATAAGTTACCGAATCTGAACTTGTTACGTTAGTCAACCGTTAGTCAATAAATTTGTTTCTTACGGTAATTCATCATATGCACATGTATATGTGACTCACGTTTTGTTATATATATATATATATATGCGCGTGCGTGCGTGCGTGCGTGCGTGTGTGCGTGCGTGTTATATGTTTCTAATCAATGACCATTTCCCCCATTTACTATAGTACGAATGTTGTGGCGTTGAGAATTATAAAGACTTCAACGATGCCAAGAAATGGAAGAGAGTCAGGACGGTAACAGTTAATGGTCAGTTATCACAGACTTCTAGGTGTCGTTATGTCAGGAGTCGAAATATATATATATAGGCCGAATAACAACCGGAGATGTACGCAATACGAAACAACACAACGCAGCACAACAACAATGCACTGCAATTTATACAACTTATTTAACACCTTATTCATATTATGTGCTGCAAATAAAATATTGTTGTTATATTACTGTGCGAATATACTGAAAGGGACTAGCTAACTTATTTTAAATAATTTATATTTTAATAATAAAATAAAATGGTATTAATAAGAAGTGACTAAAATATGTATCTGATCGCATTGATCTACGATCGCTGTAACGATAATGCATAATGCGATAAGACGGTAATATTAGTAATTCATTTGATTCGATATTCAAAATATTCCTCCATTTATAATATTTTATTTCCTTCTGAATAAGGAAGGCTACGGTACCTTACCCGGAAGATTTTTGTCCGACACAGTTATGTAGCATGTTTCATCCTTTGTCCTGATCTTAAATTATATTTTATGCGTTCCGTTATATTTCATTAATGCGACTTAAATCCGTTCCTTTATTTACTGGCAAGATGTCAGATTTCGTCTTGAAGAATATAGTTAGTATCCTAAAATTTATTACATCTATAACTTTGACACTACGAAACCTTAGAAATAAATGAGATATATGATTGTAATAATTAATCTTTGTTACAGTTTCTATCGTTTATCGTCTATAATGATACTATGCCAGCAAATTTTGACTGATAAACATTATCACAGGATGATTCTCTACAGGTATATTTAAAGAAATTAAGGGATATTATCTGTAAACGGAACCAATTTCACTCCACTAGCCAACAGGACGCCAGTTGGACTGGCCATTTGGACGTCCCATTAGCGCAATTGTTAGAGCGCTGTGTTCCAAACATCCGGCTTGTGAGTTCGAAGCCGTCTCATACCTGTATTTGTCGGATTCGTTTCTCTAGGGAGGCTCCCCTCGGCCATATAGCTTGACACAACAACGACGATTCGCCAGGTTAATGTTTTCAACCAAAACTTTACAGATGTTTCGAAACTGTCGTCATTTAATAAACTAATGGTCAGACTACCTTAGAAAGCCCTGTTTTGGTACTGGCATAAATCAGATAGTATAAAACAGCGTCTTTAATACCAAATCGGAGCATCATAATTATCATATTCCCATATATATATATATATATATATATACCGGCTGCCTCCATGGTCTAACTGGTAGCGCATTGGACTACAGATCACTACCACCTGAGTTCGAACCTCAGCATGGGCATATTTAGAGGATGTTTCATCATTGACTTCCCGTCATTACCTTTGGAGGTCGCTCGGCCCATTTAACCTACCATGTATATATATATATATATATATATATATACACTCAATTTTTTTTAAATTTGTTGTCAGGAGCTTCGGTGAATGTCACATTGATCACTCCATTACCATGCTGTAAACTTCAGGGAGAATCGCCAGATCTGGAACCTATCGAGCAATACTGCGCCTACCAGCCTAACGATCTCATTAACAACTGGAAAAATGTACGTATGACCAGCAACTAACTCGTAACCTACATCCTACTGGGATAGTCTTACATGTTAGGACTGATTTGATAGGCTGGCTATAATTATCAGAAAGACAACCTGAGCGGATGACGCGAGTTGTTCTTACTCTGCTCTCAATCACGGCATTGTAACACGAGTAAGTCGTGGCTCTGTGTTCTTTGAGATGAAATATGATCTCGCCTCAACTGGATTTCTAATTTTAGGGATGCTATGAGCCGCTCAACGACGACCTGGAGCCGTTCTACGACACGATGGTGGGGGCCATTGCCGGCGTCCTGGTGTTCGAGGTATGAAATTAAAACTGTAAACAGGCACCATTCGCTTGCACCTTATCCGTCATAACGTCTAGTCGCGGCTTATACTGTAAACGGTCACCATGCGCTAGCCTTTTATTCGCCATAACGTATAATCGCGACTTAAACTGTAAACAGTCACCATTCGCTAGTCATTTATCCGTCATAACGTATAGTCGCCGTTTATGCGCATCAAAAACAATCGTGTCCTGCTGGTTCACGTCCACCTGGATCTATCTATCGCGCAGTATTATGAGTCTGTGAGCAACTCTGGCTAGTAAACAGGCCCCCTGTAAATTATTACGCCACGGGAAACCTGCGTTAACCATTGAAGAAGAGTCTCATTCCCCGGTACCTGTAACAAACGCCGCAAACTAACCCGTAATTCCATGATTTCGGTGACTGATAATCCGGAATACTGTTTCGCTTTCAGTTTCTCTGTGCCGTCGCCGCCATTGCTATCGCTGTCTACATCCAAAAGGGCAAGAATGCAGTAGCTTAAGCTGTTAGATAAGGACCGATGAGTGGATACTAATATACCGCCTTGTTGAGTCGGGACCAAGAAATACCGATCAGCCTCGAAAATGTGATACTGGTGTTTAGTTGTACTGATTAGGTTGAGCATTGGATGAGTGTACGCATTGTTCTTTTCAATTTTTCTTATACTTCGATTTACTTGCTTCGTAAGTCTCGGATTGGCTGGCATTGGAACTGACTGCGATATTCGTAATGGATGTAAATAATTGTTTGTTATTTTTTGGTAAAGAAATCTTATTTTAGAGATGTTTTGCGACAAATCTGAATCGTGCGTGGGGGGACGATGTATTAATACACGCGCAAACACCTGTGCACAAATGTGCACAGGTCTACGCAGGAGATATAAACAGCCACGCATAGTCATGATGGCGCATTATTTGCAATCAGTTCCAAGACTGATGATACGTTTTCTAATCAATTGTTTTTCGTCTACATATCACGTGATCAAAGGACGACTCCTTAAAGAAATATACCACAGAGACAGGTAACGCACTGATCATTCGAAATCTGACCTTTAGGCTTGCACACGGGAGTGCTTCATCCAAAATATTTTGTATATATAATCTCTTTCTCACAGACACACACACGCACACACACACACATTTTGTCTAGGCGTTTGATAAAATAAGCGTTTTATTTCACATGCAGTTTTTCAAAGTAAAATAGAATTTTTGTGATTTCGTAAAAATCAATACGTTTACCGTGCGTGTGTGTATATGTGTACACGTTTCTCCCCACACCCGCACACATATACAAGTATTTATATCGATTTCTACCTATGTATGAATATATACATGACTGTTTGTCAATTTTGTTATACATGTATGTATTATGTATGTACGCGTGTATATTTGTATCACTTGCTGAAGCGCGCGCGTGCGCGCGTATCTATGTGTTATATACCTATTTTATGTAATGTGTTATAATCGTTCTGTGGTTCCCAGTGATTTGTGACTTGTCAGCATTGCGTGTTACTTCTATGAGCAATACTAGTATCCAGAATTGCCTGAAATGCCAGAAAACATCGCTTGATGTGAATCCAGTATTTTACGAACTAAACGTTAATACAGGGTATGAGGTAAAGTAAGAAACACATTTCATTAACCCACCGGATTTAGTTTATATATAAATCGATATATGTAAGTATCCCGCCAATTAATGGCTTCTCCCTTAACTTTGAAATGGATGAGGCCTCTACACGAAGAACTCTCTTCGTCACTATCTGTCTGATTACCGATGTATCTATTCGCAGGTGTGTTTGTTCGATTGTACGTTTGTTGTGCCTTGATAGTTATAATAAAAACACATTGTTGTTGTTGCAGCCATGCGGCTAAATTGACAATTAGTTATCGGAGGAAGATTATAATGAGAAGGGCAAACAAATAATTTGGTCGTTAATGTGTATCAGAAAGCCGATAGTTTTGAAACGCAATGGAAATCGGTTCAGTATTTACAATTTATTTATTTACAATCTGTAAATTATTGCAATCGAAAAAGAAAACGCAATACATTTATATAATATTCATAATCAACAGTACGGTGAAGAAAAAATACAACGATTTCGAATTGAGCCTCGTTTAGCTGAAATCATCGACTGTTTTCCTACCGAACCAGAAAACAAGCAAACCGCGTTTTTGTATCATTAATTAATCAGCGGATTTTTGAAATAATCGAAGCACATCAGCGGAATATTATCCCTTGACCACTCTGAGTGTAAAATATTTCGTATTAAACCTGATATTTTGTTTAATAATAACTAAGAGAAACAAAATGGAAAATCATGTAATGGTAGATATATAGACATACGGTCAAAATAATTGATAATAAAATACATCTGATATAATGAAATGTCAGGTTAAATCACCGTAGCCATCCGGTCGGCAAACTCATATTTATTACCGTACTAAAGAAATTTAATAAAACTGGCTTAATACGAAGTTCGAAATTCGATTAAAAATTAGTTTTCTTAATATATTGCCGTTGTTGTTGTTGTAATTAGCGATACCTCGCCAACTATTTTGAAACTGATGACCGAGTTTAGCCCATCAGGGGATCATTGCTAATCTAAGATACCAATATATCCGGATGCCGACGAAACGGTTGATCTCGGCAATAAATGGGCATCAACTTTATGGGGTTAATGTTAGATAATATTTGGATAATTCGGACGCCATTAGACACGCTTAACGCCGAGACAATAGACCGATCCAGCTGAACGATTGTGTCTTTCCAAAGGATTTAACACAATATTTATCGGGATATAACCCAATAATTGAGCGGACCGGTCTTTCCCGATGAATGACTTGTAGGAGATTCATAGCATCGGTTTCAAGGGATTAAATAAATTATTTTAAAATTAAACTTTTAGCTGAATGTAAATTAATTTTAATGAAATGTTTTAAAATATTCAATGTAGAGTTTTGGAAATATTTTTTTAAATATTTGTACCCGGGAATCAATCATATATGTATCACCTGTATATTAGTTAAACATTTGTTATTACATTAGAGTATTAACACCCTTGGCATTTACATGTAGTAAACATTGCACGAATGGCTGTTTCAGAAAATAAAACAGTTCACTTTCAATACAAGATGTCGTGCATAAATACCAATGTTACAGTAACATAATCACCCATTGAATTATAATTTATGTGGTCATTGATTTTATCCATTCACATCGTCATGTCAGATGGCAAAGGTTCGACAACGGGTTTGAACTAGACAGGCTGGACCATGACAGCCACGAAAATCGCGCTAAACGTTACTTAGTTTAGTGGCATATATCTATTGGATGAAGCCTATATCATTAATATTAACTGGAAAATTACGATCTGGAGATCATATACACTTAATGGACTACAAATAAAATCCTAATATAGCCCGTAAATAGCCTAAATGGAGCTTTTCAGTAAGACGTTTGTCGGCCGCTAGACGCTTAAATCACCATCCAAAACAGCGATCGTTAGACTTCTAACCCGAGACCGTAGTGTGAAATTCAGCCGGATGGTGGCAGCAGGGGTAATTGAATCGGTCTATTGTCCGCCGTTTTTCCCATTATCACTTCAAGGTGCATGAAACATAGCACCGGGGAGGATCCAGAAGACGACCTTCCGTTGACTGATCTAATCGCGGTCCTACATTCCAACTTCCGCATTGAGATTTTGCATCTGACGTCACAGACATGTGATTGTTTGTTTATGCCGCCGAGTTGGTGGTCAAGCGGTGGCCTGACTACAAGCCAGTACACTGGTTTATATTCCGGTTCAACGCAGCGAACAACGTGGGTCTTAGATACACTCCTGATATCTTGAATACTTAGCTTCATTCGTTTCAAAAGCAAAGTAAAACAACATCATCTGTTGGGTTAGAAACTGTAGAATGGTCAAATTTTGTAATTAGCATGGATTTACCACCAGATGCCTTACTGCCCCTAGCAAGGTATAAATATAAGACAATCCACGTTGGCCAAGATCCCTACACTGTGCCGCCAGAGATCTGGGTCAGCTATGATCATGCCAGTATATATCCAGAGGTCACCAACCCTGATATATACAATTATTTGATCAGCGCCCCATCCCCTTATACTGGAGATCAACTGAAAGCGTATAAAGGTCTGGAGGCTTATATTTATTTTAAAGTTGGATGTGTCAGATCATTGATGGTTGCTTCCACCTGATCTGCATCAAACAGTGATTTTGTTGTGAAGTGACACATATATTATAACAAAATGGTTTTAGTTTTAAGAGATCATTATACTCAGGTTAATTATGTTTTTCAACAGGTTATTATTGATAGAGTCATTGGTGTGGCTAGATATATTGATTATTTTATCTCCAATACATGTATTAATCAGGTAGTCTAATTGATTCTGACAGATTCACTGAAGCACAAGCGACACGGACCCTTTTATCTAATGTTGTTAACTGAACAGTTGGGTCATTTTGGTGTAAAGTTATAGGTATTATACTTTGTAGCATTGTGTACTTTTGTCTAACAACACCAATGACCTTAACTTCAATCACGTAAGGCCATATCAAAGGTCATCATATATTGTTGAAATGTAGAGAGTAAACAGGTTGTTTTCTGTTAGATAATACAAATCTATATATGTACAAATGAGAATATCATAAGATGACAGCCCTGTATATAGTTTAACCGTATCACCATTATCAATAAAAGTTGTTTCGCTTATGGTTAAATAATTAATTAAAACCCTTTGTACCCTCTGTACCAGACCAGTGTATCCAGGGATAGCTTGATCCCCAACATGGCGGCAACAACAAATATCACGTGATTGTGCAAAACTTCGACATAATATTTACCTATTATCTTCCACACTTCAACTGCCGGAATCGTGAACGATTTTTACTATGCGCTACTTATCGATATTAATACCTCCAAAGTGATTGATCACTAATGAGTTACGACAATGTTTTGCTTATCAACGACATACACGTTGAAGAAAAATTCAATTGGAACTGTGACCTTGGAACGTACTACCTTTCTACAAAGTCGCTGGAAAAACCGAACGATATTTGGCTTCCTGTCAGAAAACGGTAGAAACACGTAAGTAGGAAGTCAGCAGATAATATTTAATACAGGTAAGACATAGAATCGGTGATCTTTGGTTCGGATTAATTTAAGCAAGGTTCCTGACTAGAAAAGCATCGGGATTGAAGAGAAAAAATGAATTCATTCGCTGTCACTGTAAAGAGACTTAATTTGGTCACTGAGATGTAACTTTTGTTTTTTTGGTTAATGTGTTAGTTCCGTGGGATGATTTGGTCACCTAGACGAATTGAGGTAATTACCTTAGTGACCTGTTTTGGGGCACAAATAACACACAGTACATTTAAGGATAGCTTATTGGCTCGAGACCAGTCCGAAAAAAGACACGAGGTCATGCTCAACGTTCGTAGATCGTTTGGTGTATGATACACGGTGGTATCATCGGCAAATATTATGCATTTTGAATACAATAACGCATTCGGTAAATGGCTGGTGTTAATAATAAATAGAAGCGGACCAAACACAGTTTTCTGTGGGACCCCGCAGGCGACGTCATGTTTAATAGAATTTATGTATTTGTACAATACAAACTGTATTATGTCCGTCATGTCCTGAACCACGCTATCCCTCGAATATCATAAAAAAAGAAGCTGTAATCAATTTAGTGTAGATAAGGCCATGCCATTAGTTTCCTTTAAATTATGTTGTTCTTATGTGTGATGTTAACAGACATTATGTCATTATATTATAATATTTCATCAGGCTATAAGCGCGTATGATCTTCGGTTAGTGGTTGTGTTCCGATTGATGGCGATGTAACAAACTAGCCAATCAGGAGCGAGTTCGACTTTGGACAATTCCGAAGTGACACAATTTGTTGTACTGTACTATTTACTGTCAATAAAACGATATTATTTCCTACTGCTTCCCTGTGCCTATTTTTGTCACCCAGGAAAAGCATTAAATCAACTTGTTTTGGAGGTTATTAACTGGGAATCTTAGTTATTGTTAACTAGTGCCGATATTTTCACGGGATTCGAGCGCGGTAACGCTCCAAACCTTATTTATCTGCCGTAGCCTACCGTTAATTATATGCATAAACGTTTTAGTAAACACATATAAAACATTCATAATTGTTCATAGCAATGTTTTAATATATATCATGCATTTATTGGGCGCGATAGAATCCTCTAAACAATGGCAGTACTTTCTGTTCGACAATTCTTACCCGAAACTGTGGTTAAAACCTCGACTGTGGCATGTTTCCATGAATAATTTGACCGATTTACTAAAGATGACGTTAGGACGGTGGTGAAATTGGGCCAAGGAAATGGTTTCATGGATGAGGTGGACATGAAAATAAATTTGTGGATCGATGTTCTATTAATTCAACGACATATATAGTTACGCAAACAGTTTATATTAGAAGAGATTATTAATTTCGTATAATTGCTGTCAATCTTATATAATGTATATTGTTGTATGTCGCCTTCTTGCGTCAGACGGCAAGTACACGTGTTGATAATTACTTGTATAAGGAAGGATATCTAAGATTTGTTATATGTGAGACGATAATTATATATAATGTCATTTGAATTTGGACCTATGAACATTGAAGCATGGTTCCGGGGTTTCCATTTTTGCTACAGTGATTGTTTTGTTTTGGCACTTATATATTTATTGCAATAGATCATATTTATTAGGCTTTGTAATGAAAAAGGTTTGATAGGCGTTTCGATTAAGTTTTCTTCATCTTGGCCTGTTTATAATTCTTCCATTTTGTCTACCCAGTATTTTCTGATTAGATGTTTTGACATGAGCATTTCCATTAAACGTTTTCCGTACGTTGACCTGTTAATAATTGTTCCATTTTGTCAACATAGTATTTTCTGATTGGGAATTTTGACATGAGCATTTCCATTAAAGTTTTCTCTACCTTGACCTGTTTATAATTCTTCCATTCTGTCTACACGGTATTTTCTCATTAGATTTGTTGACAACAAAAACCCAAATTATTTTACAGTTGTGATTAGGTATTAAAACCTAAGTAAGTTACGTTGAAATGCGTAACTTTAACCAACCGTTTGTCCTATACTACTTAGTGTGTACAAGATTTTGTTCTATCTTCTTTCTTGTCAAGTAATACACAAAGCTTTAGCATATGCATTACTATTATTGTAATTATTATTATTATTATTATTATTATTGGTGTTATCGTCGATTTCCTCTTATGGCATCTGTTTTCTCACATAACCTACCTGTGACAGGGCCAATATGTTTCATTAGGTGCGGCGGAGCCCGTATGTATCAATGTTGTACGCGTTGATCGTTCGGCGTGGCCTTTCCAAAGAAGGCCGGTAAAATACTCAGATTCGGGTCTCGTTCACCTCAGCACCGGACAGCTCACAGTCCGTAACATCACATTTGGTCAGCTGGCAGTCAATTTGTTTAAGCCAAAGGTTGCGCGTGTTGTTGTTGTTGGTTCACGAAAACCTCCTAACGTGTTCTTTGGGGTCAGTTTGTCTAATATGAACTTGAACCTATTGTTAGATGAAATATTATATTTAATTTCGCTGAAATGGCCTACATTATTTATCCAGTTATTGGTTTGTAAACAGATGTATAATGCATACAATGAACATTGTTCAGTTCTGAGCTATAACTGAACCAGAATGAAGTGCTTGAACATCTCTTGTACAATGTATATTTTCATATCGTCTTACGTAATCGGATCTATGTGTCTAATATATGATTTCTCTTTCGGTTTTTTATTTTATTTTTTATTTACGATATAAATAGATTCACCGCAATAGCCGACTTGTTTGATGTTCGCCCGTGATATATATATATATATATATATATATATATATATATGCTTCTGAGTTCCAGATATTTCGTTGATTTACAATGTCGAAATTTTGTTCAAAATGATCTCTTCGTTCGGTATTCTTTCGACATACATTTATTTTGTGCCTTATTCGATTAATGATCATTTCAGTTTCCTGGTAGAAATAAACACACCACAATTGATTTATATCCGATATAATATAACTGCACATCGACATGTTTTAATATCGCTGTAGAATTAGCATTTTAATGACATTGAAGAAAGCTTTCCAAAATTGGTTCTGGCTGAACATCTACGATCTCAAATTATAAATGTCTTCTAGATCATACGTCCGCGCTTTACATAAGAGGCTTGATGCTGTAATATTTATTCTGTTGTTAATAAATAAGTGTCTGCTGTGTATAAAACGGGGGTGCTCGATAATTCGCAGTTAATAAAATATATAATAATGTGTTGCGTGTTGTTCGTACGCCTACACTATCCAATCACGCCTGCAAACCCGAACACATATTATTTACTTAAGCTGTTTATATTCATAGACACTAAATATTCAAGTTGTTATATATATATTCATAGACGATGATTATACAAGTTGTTACCACACCTATTACAAATTACACGAGACAGCAGCGACCCCATTCACCTTAAGTCTCCGGATCTTGCTCTTCATTTGCCCTTTCCAGCTCCAAATAACCTATAAAAAGAGTACTTTGTCCCCGCCTAAACAGGTCATTATCCATCATATTTTGTCCCTGCCTAAACTGGTCATTAACTATCATATTTTGTTCCTGCCTAAACAGGTCCTTAACTATCATCGCGGGTATGGACAAACATATAGAACATATGACTATAATATAATTATAACCCTCAAACTGCCCATAAAATAATCTTATATATCCACAACAAAAACCTTTGTATTCACATATAGAGCACATATTTGTCTTGGCAGAGTCATAACAAATATTTGAATAAAGATCGATATTAACTATATATAACTGATGACAAAGATAGCAAATATATATGTGTGTGTGCTCGAGTACGTAAGCTTAGAATAGGTAATTGTCAACACTTTTCAAATACCACTTGGGCCACAGGAGTAAATACTGTTTGTGTATAACAAGTCCCGAATGAGTTGCCTGCACGAAGCCAATCCTTTACTCGTCAGTATGTCGGACCAATGATCCGGATAGGTCACATAACTTATGATATCCTTCTTGCATTGTAACAGCGACGACATCGGTGTATCCATGGTAGTAGCCATACGGAAGTGAAGGGCATTTATCTGAAACGATTTAAACGTTTTGGCAAACGGTGAACCGTTAATGTTACCTAAACAGAACGGTAGTAGGAGTTTTTAATAAGCCCATTTTAAGATTATTAGAAGACTTTTAGAAACGATGGCTTGACCATAATTATGAGGGAACACAGAATATATATCAAGCGTGTGTGTATGTGTGTGTTACTCTCATTCATCCAATTTCTATTTTACATTTAAGCTTAATTTTAATGCCTGGTCTACCAGTGGCTGTTTTGCTTATTATTATTATTATTATTATTATTATTACTATATTTGGAAGAATCCGTTTTTCAATTAATTTAATTCACCGGAAACATAATCGTTGGTAATATCATGTTTATATTCATAATATAAAAGGCTAGCCTGACATATTAGTCTATTATATATATATATATATATATTACATATATATATATATATATATATATATATATATATATATATATATATATATATATATATATATATATATACATATATATGCGTAGTTGCTTCGTGTCTTTAGCGTCTTGTTTTTGGATATTTCTTGCATAATTTACTAAATATTAATTTACTAATTGATTTAAGGAGCCCTTTTGTCTACCAACGTTCATGTATGACTAATTTAGGTGGAAAGGTCACATATTTAACAGGTGACTATAGATCAGCGAGTTCTTTAATAAACTGAATTTTTAGTTCAATCGCCATTCAAGATCGCATTACAAAAGAAAAAAAGCATCAGTTCCCTAGAAATTGATGGCATTATTCTGAAGTTTTCGATAAAAATTGTGGGTGTAGCGCCATCTACCAAAAATAGCGTTTAACAATTCCTTAATATACATAGTAGTTGTGTTTAAATCGTTCAATAGATTTCAGCTACCACCAAAGTATTGTTGACATTAGTGACTCCAATAAACAATGCTCACCAAATTCTTTTCTCTTAAATAAAGAGATCTTCAGTGATTTATTATATCAAACTTATAAAGCGCTCTCCCATACTTAAAGCCTGTTTAAAGCGTTGTACATAAACTTATGAAAAACGTTCTGTTACAGACCAGGGGCAGATACATGTCAAATGCATCTAGATAAGTTACAGTTATATTCCAAATGTATCTAGATACAGTTACGTATCTAGATACAATATTTATAAATGTATCTAGATACATTACAGTTACATTCCAAATGTATCTACATACATTTACAGTTACAATTTCTGTGCGGTGTATGTTGTAATTGGGTGTATATTTTTCAGTGCAAGAAAAGACAAGACTAGTAAATATTTTCAGGTTTATTAATTTTAAGTTATAGCGTTTATAATCAAATTATAATCATATTGATTCACATATTGTCAACTTTAATAGAAATATACTACTTGGACTTCATTAGTACGAATATAAGGGTCTCGAATGTATGGTGTTTCAGTGAACGTATATCCGGGCGGAAGATCTTTCCAGTTATACTGAATAGTCGCTCAACTGGACCGGAAGAGGCCGGTGTAGTGAGGTATTGTTTGGCCAGTATTGTTTGGCCTGGTGGGTACCAGATCATCCTGTGAAACTTGTGGTTCAGTTGGTTGTTGTATATGCAGGACCTCTGTCTTGAGGGTCTGCTTCATTGATGCTAACTGGTCAGCTGAAAAACACCAGTCCAGCGTGAAGCGTGGATTGAGAACCGTGGTACACTGCAGTTCTCGTCGATCGGTGTATGGGGTAGACGTCTACCGATGGATGATTTTAATGCTGTAATGAACTTGGCATGGTACCTCGTTGGCGGCATATCTTCTAACTGTGCTGAAAGTCCAAGCACAGAAGGGACCACAAGACTGGCGGAGACTGTCTGGTCACGTAGTACAATATCTATGACTTCCTCGAATTGGGGCCAGAATATCACAAGCCTCAAACAATGTGTTCCTATCATACGTGGTAAGGCGTGCGTGTTCAAGGAATTATGTTTATCCTCAGTCACGCGGAGAATGGATCAAATCATCTTCAGCTGTGAGTTCCAGCGTGTGTGTTGGCTGTCTGGGGACGATGCGCTCCTCCCAGAAAGTCTGTACCATGAGTAGAATTTCGTACAGCAAACACAATACTAGATGTCTTCCGAAGAATCTTAGTAAGCTGGTCTTCTACTTTTAGCCCATCCTTGACAACAAGCTGTAGCGTACGGGCGAAGCAAGGCATGTGATCCGGTAAATGGTTAAAGGCAGCAGGATCTACCTGTTCATCAGATAGATTGTCCTGATTATCGTGATCCTGTTCATCGTCAGGACTACTGTCGAAGCCAGGTAGGCTGAACGAGATCGCTTTATTAAGCATGTTTGACGCACTACCTGTCACTGTGAGATAATCTGTGTGATAGCTGATACTTGGCCATAGTATCCTCGTACTGCTGTAGTACGTTGTCAGCTGTGTGACGTCCAGGAGAGCGTATACAAGCCAACACCACTGATGACAATGTCCAGACCTTCACGAAGTGTCCACTAATCGCCATCAAGCTAGCCATTTACCTGATTGACCACAGGATGCCTTGGTGATTAGCATAAGTTATTAATGTTGATCATATTTCTAAATTCAAATTTACGATTTCAAACATGAAAGATACAATCAAGGTATATAAATTGTTTGGCCAGAACACATCAAACAAACCCTATTGGTGTTTCTATGAGAATTAATTTCATGACATGATCTACCTGATGGCTCCAATATGGTTTTCATGATTAGCATAAATTATTCATGTATCCGAAATGTATCTGAAATTCAGATACTTTTGCAATCTATTTCAGTTACATTGAAAACGGTATCTAGATACAATGTATCCAGATACAAAAGGTAACTGCCCCAGGTCTGGTTATACGTTGTAACTTGTTAATGGAGGTATGTGGCAGTCCATTGAGCAAAGTGTTACAGTAGTCCACGCGTGATGTTATCAGCCTGTTGACTAGTGACTTAGTTGCATCACTTGTTAAGTAACGCCTACTGTGCCCAATTTCGCGACGGTGGTGAAAGCCAGACCTACAGATACTAGTCAACTGTTGCGCCATATCTAATGCAGAGTCAAAGATAACACCTAAGTTTCTCACAGTATTCACTGGCGTTATATTAATGTCACCAAAACAGAAACAGTACCGTTTTTCATATGGAGGACATTATGCTTAGATGTGAATTCAAATGATTTAATTGCAATGCCAACGTCTTTATGTATGTTGTCTATTTTACTAACTAGTGTGTTGCCATTACTGTTTCACATTCTCCAGTTGGGTCAGAGATAATTTCAACTCGTTAAAGATATTTAGCAAGCTTCGGATATTCATATGAACTACGCTATATGTTTTTACTGAATAAGCTTGTCTTATCATGAGATATAAGTCGATCTATGACGTACTTGAAGCGCAAAAGAGCTTATTCTTTCAAGATATATATATATATATATATATATATATATATATATATATATATATATATATTGCGTATAAGCCTAACAAATAAACAAATACATTACGTATGTACGTAAGGTTATTAATATACCTCTTTGATGATGGGTGGCCTAAATAGAAATTAAGAAATAATATTCAGAGATCGTATTCAAATTACAAGGCATAATATGTCATACTCCTGGAGATATGACAGTTGGCCATGTTAAACTCCAATGGGGATGATCTGAGATGATAGAATTACTCACTGTGTCCGCTAGGTTAATATATCTGTGAATCATACTTAATTAGATAGTTTGAGGGTAGCGCTGCAAACCTCCGGGTAGCGGGTTCGAATGCGATTCAAACCTGGGTTTCCGGAGTGTTTTTCTAGGAAAATCCTTAGACTAATCAAACCACTCACTCACTCACTCGCTCACTCACTCAAGGCTGTTTAGGTAACGCTAACACTGATAACATAAATATATTTATGTCCGTATCTTTTTCATAATCTTAACGAATTGGAAGAAACGCAACACAGGGTTAATCGTTTAAATTTGGCTTCTATTATTCTCTGATTATGTTCATTGTTCTTTAGCCGTTAATTGTGATAGCCAGACATCATTGTGATGGCCAGACATCATTGTGATGGCCAGACATCATTGTGATGGCCAGACATCATCATGATGGTCCAGACATCATTGTGATGGCCAGACATCATTGTGATCCAGACATCATTGTGATGGCCAGACATCATTGTGATGGCCAGTCATCATCATTATGGCCAGACATCATCGTGATGAGACTAGTTATCATTTCGGAAATTCCAGGTTTGTGAGCATTGGCCATAAAATGTATCATAAATACCTTGTTTGTGTCGGAGAATCTTAGATGGCTAATGAAGACGTTATCCGGCAGGCCAAAGCATAAGATGTCTTCGCAGATTGCTTGATTCACTCGAGCCCGAAAACGATCCAGAACTGATGACGTCATTTCTGCCTCGGTGCAGGATTTGAATGTTTTGTTTGCGCTGATGGTGAATGTGTCGTGTACCGAGTTCACTACAATAAGAAAATACGCAAATAAAGTTATCTATCTGTTGATTACGATCACACACACGCACGCACACACACACACACACACACACATATATATATATATATATATATATATATATATAAATGATGTTGTAGTTGTATGCCTTTCGGACATTATTTTCATAAAGCAGCAGTATGTTGCAAATAGCATCCATTATAATGTAACATGAGAATGGAAGCTCAGCTGGTTCTCAGAATTGCGAACGTTAAGTATGTGACGTCACGGGCGTAATGACACCAGCATATGACAGAGACGCCGTTCGTTGTTTTCGGCGTCTGTTAGCATTCAATAACTCAACGTTTGTGATTATTTATAGCGCATTCGGAATTATCGGAGTACATGGATTGTTCGAAATATAGCTACTCGTCTCGTTGAGTAGACATTGGCGTTTTGTGGAAGAAAAGGAAGAATTGGTCCCCGCTTTCCCTCTGGGGGGGGGGTCCACTTTCAAATGGGTGACTTGAATTAAGCTTAAGCAGATAACTATGCTAATGAACTAGATGGACAACCTCAATATATTGTAACAAATATTTTGCAGAACGAAAAACCAAATAATTATAATGCGGCTTACTTTCATTTCGGGATCTGTAGTCACCTGACGAGGACTATATACGAATTATTGCCCACTTTACTAAGTTACTCCACTTACTTACTTACTTATCCTCTCCATCCCAAGTGGGACATAATGTTAATTGTTGTCGTATAGTTTCCACAACGGGTTTGTTTTTACGGGGTGTGATTGTTAGCCCCACACCCAACTACCAACCTGGAGGACTAGGTGATGGGTTTCCTCTGGTCCCTCATCCGAGAACTTCCCGGCTTGGCTAAACCTGCCAGGGGCTTAAGGCCCTCAGCATCGGCAAGGTACCAAATCTCGCACCATCACCACCACGTACGGAGAAGCTGATATTTATTGGGGGTAGCGGGTGCTAGTGAATTACGCCCACCAGATGGCGCTTAACGTTGTACCTTTTAAACGTGATTCAGTGATGTAGCAGAGCCATCGAGTGTGATCAGCCATCCACGACATTGTTAGCCAAGAAAAAAACACCCTGGAAGAGTGTCGACCCTTTTAACCTAACCCGTGATTTCTGGCAGTTAGGATTGACATTCATCAACAACGATTTTACCGCTGGGCCATTGGAATTGGGGCGCTGTTTTGGAAAAGGATGTAAAACAGAGGGATTCAGCAGAGATTTTATCTTCGTTGGCTCGGAAAACCTCAATACGGTCGGAACGAGAACCGTGCACCAAATACCAGTATAAATTTCTGCCAAAACTGCGTCCCTTACAAAAATAAGCTTCCGTCATATAATACTTTTGCCTCAATTCGAAATCATGGATACGTCTCGGGTAGGCTTTAGGTGGGAACATCCAAAATATTATAGAGCAATTTATAGAAGCGGAAAGAACACTATCCGGACAAAACAAATAGGATAGCGCAGATCCGTGACAACACACCACGAATGATGAACTAAGTAGTCACTGTCGTAATTTGATAGAAACGTTTCTTTTACTTTTGTGACGTCATACCAGGAGCTTGGGATTGATGGATGTCGCTTCTCTATATGTTCATGCAAGTACACGCATTTGAAGCCAATTACAGGATACCATTGTTTCAATAACGCCATATCGTCGGGGAAGGACACACGGGATTTTAGTTTAGCACATTCAATTTGTTGGTTTTTACACAAGGTATGTCCGAAGACTTTATGAAATACCAGTATTAAGTGTTCAATTTAACCTTCAGTTTGTATACAGTGCTTTGGGGGAAATGTCACGACGTCATCTTCTGGTTTAGCCACTAAATCCTCCATCCAGTCTCCTTTGACAGTTTCTCCGCTAACTGTAAATTATATTTAATATAAAATTTAATATATATACGTACATATATATATATATATATATATATATATATATATATATATGCATACAAAAGAAATCATAAGAAGTTTGAGTAAATATGGTATAAACAATAAAAAATAAATAAAACAAAAACATTTATTTATTTGAACTTGACTAAGTTATAAAACCTCATTTTTAGTGTGTGGCCGATCCAAGTTGTGATTGGCTGGTTGCTCTCACTGCAGATAATCAGTGATTTGCCCCCCCCCCCAGTTTCTGGACAGCCCACAAATGTATGACATTCTCCAGGCTCCCCCCTCCATCCCCGTCATGGTGATATACGTGAATGTTTTACTCTTATACTTAGTTCGGTTTAGTTTACTCTGTATAATATTGTATAAATATATCGGAGTAAATATTTAAATAAACAAATTATTGTCCTATTATATTCCCAACGAAATTATAGGTATTCATTATTATTTAATACAATAGCTCTGTTTAATAAATTAAGTTTCTCGGCATAAATTTGTGCGCGTGTCTGTGTGCGCGTGCGCGTGCGCGCGCGCAAGTCGGTGGTCGGATTAACGCATGTATCTGCCGGGGGAGATGAAATTCCGAAGTATCAACATTCTACAAGTAAACTACTTCAGTACGAAGTAGAACCAATTTCTAAAAGTAATTGAAGCAAAATATGATAATCAAATACACCATTTACAGGAGTAAACAAAATTCACTGCGTCCACGCAAATGTGCTGCCACTTCAGCTGTAACGTTAAAAGATAGTTAGCTTCAGTTGTAACGTTGTATTACAAGATGATGATGATGATGATTGATGTTTTATGGCCACTTTTGTGCACATGGTAGGCTAAATGGGCCGAGCGGCCTCCAATGGTAATGAACCGAAGTCAAAGGTGAAACAAAGTCAGCCTTCTTTAAATGTGTGGTTGATCGTGTTGTACTGTGTTTGAATGTATTGGCATTAATCCTGAAAATTTGATCTTTAACTAGATCTATGGCATCTCAGTGACCTAGTTAACATCAATTTAAATGGGTATTTCTTCAAAGAGACTAATTGCTTTTTGAATGCATATCCCTTTAAACTCTCTCTTTCTCTCTCCATATATATATATATATATATATATATATATATATATATATATATAGGTTGGGTTTATGACAGTCGTAAACCTGTGTATGACATGACATTGTCATAAACCTGTCGCAAACACCTTTATGACGTCATATACCGTCGTAAACTGTCATAAACCTTTGAATTCACTATATTTTGTGATTTTATTTATTTTTTACTTTCACTTTTGATCTATTTTTCTTTAATCTATTTTGCTTATCATTATATCAGAATTAGTATATTTATATATTACAAACATGAATGTGACATAATATTTTTGTTGGTCTCTTTGCATTAATGGAATCAGAGTAGCAGACAGATATGGGGGGGTCAATTCCATTTTGTCAATTCCAGTTTTGGTCAATTCCACATAAAATTTACCAATTCCATTTTACCAACTCTTTATTTATTTATTACTTTTTATCACGAGTAGGTACTCCGAGTAACTACTTGGAGTACCTAGTCTAAGTGGTTTATATTCCAAGTAGGGTTGTCAATGAAGGATTAGTTCTCAATTTAAAAAAATGGTAAATTAATTTGTGGATTTAATTATTTTCTAGCAAACTTCAAGTCCAAATTTATCAATTCTAATATATATATACCAGGTTAACAGATACATTTAGCCCTTGCCACACGGGGGATCATTAATTGACGCTACCATCATTGTCAATACATGATCAGCCAACAGATAAACACCAGCACCGACCCAAGAAGGCAGTGTCTTGCTTGTCACCCAATTAATAAATAGTTCTATTAAATTAATGCTCCCCCCTTAATATCTAGAAACAAATGGCAGACTAATGAATCCAATCGATTTTGGCTACAAACAATACCTGTGTATGATTACCATAGTCTAATAATCAGGCCTTAACTTAATGTATAATAAGCCATTCTAAAAACTACTTTTCAGTGATATCTCGGAAATAATATGTCACACATTTGTTGGCTATGCCAATATTTATATTAATAAATATATGCTTTTGACAGTTTATGACGTTATCATGTCATAAACCCTGGATTAATCCATATTTTTTGCATTGTGTCATAAACTTGCCAACCCTGATATATATATATATATATATATATATATATATATATATATAAATTACATTATGCTTAAAATCGACTTCCGTATATTTCTCTCCTAACATTACACCGATACAACATGATCACCAATCCATTTACGATTAGCTAACATTAGAGTGATTTCATTGAAGGTTATAATTACATTAAAATCGATTGTAATCAATTACTATTGCGATTAAAGCGTAAGGTAATCATGACTGCAAAATGGACTGTACCACATCTGAAGGTAAACCATTGTTAAACAGTCCATTCGATCGTGGAGCTGCAATCACCGTCTTATGAACTAGCTGGGGCTATTTGCCTTCACGATAAGATCACAACTCGAGGTCGTGAATTCGAATCCGACGCATGGCTATGTTCGTGGGATTTGCTTCACCGGAAAGTCAGCCCTCGGCCAAAAGTCTCAGGCGCGAGACCAACGTCGAGTCTATATAACTCAACTCAACAACAACTCAGTGCGAGTGTCGTGATTCAACCAACACACAGCGAGCTGACTGAGCTAGTAATATGTCATCTGATTTATCTAAATATTTGAGAAATATAGATATCGGATGATAAGGTGCACCTTTTACAGCCTGGCCATAGCTAATTATGACTAAATATAATGTAGGACAGTTTAGACTGACAGACAAACAGACAGACAGACAGACAGATACTTTTCCTACCAAAGTTGGTCCGAATCTTACAAAAACTTCTAAATGCTACCTTCAGTGGTACATGTTTGATCACTTTCCTACATTTTCTGATGCTACAAAAACTTAGACTTTTTCAGCGTGGACACTTTTAACTGTCTATGGGTCCTTTTGTAACACGTCACCACTATCTATATGATCCTCATAGTACTGATAGATCGTAGATAGATAGTTAATAGAGGGGCGCCTCCGTGGTCTAGCGGTAGCGTGTTGGACTACAGATCACTACCACCCGTGCTCAAATCTTGGCGTGGGCATATCTGACGGTCGTTTCGTCTTTGACTTCGTCTCATTACCTTTGGAGGTCGCTCGGCCCATTTAGCCTACCTTGTGCACAAAAGTGGCCGTAAAACATCAACCATCATCGATAGTTAATAGATAGTTGAAATGTTCGTTTCCTTTCTGTACTGCAATCGTAAATCTGTGTTCCACTTTGTTCGATTCACAAGGTGGCAGCAGCTGCACAGCCACTTGGTTTGTATTAAACCTAATATTAAATTGTTTTCTGTGAAATATTTCCAATTCTCTTTAAGAATGTATACGTAGTGGCAGATCCAGGCTGGAGGGCTCATTAAAAACAGTATTTGGGACATATGCCAGACTCACCTCAGGATCCATCTATGAATACCACTGGTGTGTACAATTACATTATGTATGTAAAATATAGATACAATGTATAACATATATTTTTTTAATATTTCATATATTTCCGTGCTAACAGGTTCCTTAAAATGGCATCCTGCGAAATACTAAATATTAATTACAAAAGTTAAAATTTTTAGTGATAAATACCATCCTTGCTTTGCTTGTTTTTCGGTGAGAATCCCCAGGCTGTCGCTTATTCGGCACAGCCTCTATGTTGGAGTGGTTGAGATACTCCTCCCCCACCACTCACAGGGGAGCAGTACGGAAAGATGGAGCCGAAATACCCTGAGGGTGGTCACTGCCAGGGTGTATTATATCCTCAGGGTATCTTTAAGGTCCCCCTTTATTTTAATAATTCAGCGCCATTTAATGTGGTCAGGCACCCACGATGTTGTGAGCCGAGAAATTAATCTCTGGAAAAGTTTCGCTCTCTCGCTGGGATCGAACCTGTGACCGTTGGTACCAAGTGCCGATAGCTTTGGCTCAGGCTAACAATAGACAACAAATCGGTAGGTGGCACCACAATAGGGCGATATCATTGTATACAAAGGAGTAGTAGTAGCTGTGACACAATATAAGACTATACTGATATAATTAAAACTAGTGGATATTACAACATCCTTCTTTTTCCATTGTTTTTGAAGTTACCAAACAATATATGATACATGTAAATCAAAATGGTTAAATCAGTGGTGATATGGATAAACACATGAATATTGTTCATTGGTTTTGCTGGTGATATTCCCTTGGTTGATCTTTGTGATACACGAGTCGGTTTCGGCATTGGAGCAGATGTGGTGTTCTGCTGGGTAGACGTTGGTGTGTCATTATAGACATCTTCGCTTACTGGTGTAGCTGTAGAGTAATCACTCATTGCTGGTTGGTCAGCTACATAACGCTTCACTTTGGCATTGGTGGTTGATGAATAGGCATCATTTAGAAGGTCTGATTCATTGGTCTTGCGCAAGTGAGATCGGTTGCAGCGGTAAGTTCCAGAATTGATATGATCTTTCATCTAGACGTTTGGTTATAACACCCTTTTTCCATGTAATATTTGGAAAATATGGCTTCATCCTTACTACATTGTATTCTTCTGGAACAACTAAGTCTTTAAGTCTTTGGCATTTCGGTTATAATATGCTGCTTGTTGGTATTTAGCATATTGTAACTTTGACTTTGTGTCTGTGCGTAAAGCGGGCTCCAGCAAACGATCAGTCATTGGTAGTAATGTATGTGTACGTCTATTAGACGTTGGGCTGGGTTAGGTAGGTCACTTGTGGGCGTGTTGCGAATGTCCAATAATGCCAGATACTGATCAGCTCCTGATTCACGTGTTTTCTTCAGCATACGTTTGGCTGATTTTACTGCTGCTTCAACTTTCCCATTGGACCGCGGGTAGTGTGGACATGTTCAAAGTCTTACTTCTGTGCGAATTTACAGAACTCCTCTGCTGTGAAATGAGGCCCATTGTCCGTCATAACCGTAGTTGGTATGCCGTATCTTGAAAAGTGTGCTTTTTTTAATCACGGCCTTCTAGGTTGTACGATTAAGTTTATCAATTTCCCAGAGGTTGGATAAATAGTCCACTGTTATTACACAGTCAATTGATTTGTGAGTGAGTAGGTCAATCCCTACTTTCTACCAAGGTCGGTCGGGTACATCGTGAGACATCAGGGTTTCCTTAGCTGGTGCTATTTCGAACATTCGGCATGTTTCACAAGTTCTGATGTATATTATTTCAGTTCTGATGACATACCTGGCCAGAAGAGACATATTCTGGCTCTTCTTAAACAACCTTCAATTCCAATATGCGATTAATGAACTGCTTTCTTCATGTCAGCTCGAAGACCAATGGGTATGACGATCTGTTCACCTTTGAAAACAAGACCATTCTGTGTGGTTAATTCATCACGCATACCATAGTATGGTATCAAATTAGGTGGTACATCGGATTTCTGGTCTGGCCATCCATGCATGATGATTTGTTTTAGAGCTTGAAGGTTATCATCTCTTTCAGTCTCAAGCTGTATCTATTTCAAACATTCCTGACAGATTGGAAGATGTTGAACAGCATTTATATGTTCTAAGTCAGGTTGTTCAGTACTAGGGTAGTTCACATATGCACATGTCAGCAATGAATATGTTGGTTCCCTTGGTATATATGATTTATGTGTCATATTTCATAAGACGCATCATCATGCCTTGTAGTCTGCGCGGGGCTTTGGAGAGTGGCTTACACATCAATGATTCTAGTGGTTTATGGTCACTCTGTACTACTATGTGCTTTCCAAATATGTACTGGTGAAAACGCTCCAGACTCCAGACAATAGCGAGCATTTCCTTTTCTATCTGAGCATACTTTGTTTCAGTATTTCATAATGCTCGGCTGGCATACACAACAGGTCGACCATCTTGGAGTAGTACTGCATCCATTCCTTTTGCACTTGAATCGTACTGAACAGTGATAGGTTTGTTGACATCAAAGTACGTTAGAACTGGTGCTTGGGTTACCAGCTTCTGCACATCAGAGAATGTCTCCGCTTGTTCTCGCCCCCAAATCCATGGTTGCTCCTTCCTGGTTAGTTTCATCAGAGGTTGCATAACTGATGATAACTGTGGTAAGAAACGTGCCAGATAATTCACAGTTCCATTGAGCCTTTGTACTTCCTGGACTGTGGTAGGATGTTGCATCTTCAGGATGGCATCAATCTTTCCTGGATCCGGTTTTAGACCTTCACTGGTTATCAGATGTCCGAGGAACGGTACTTCTGTACAACAGAATATTGATTTAGCCTTGTTGAGTTTAATTCCTAGTTTGGTGCATCTCTGTAACAATAGTGTTAACTTCTTCTGGTGATCTTCCATAGCATCTTTTGTTGTATCACCTACACCACAGACAAGGATATCATCTGCTACACAAACTATTCCATCAATGTCATCCAAAGCTTGGTTTAGCCTTTTCTGGAACGCCTCACTGCTCACACTGGTTCCAAATGGTAATCTTAGCCATCTAAATCTGTCTTTGTGAGTTGCAAATGTAGTGAGTGAGTTTACTCGACTCTTCATCTAGTTTGGAGTGCTAGAATGCCTGCTCTAGGTCCAGTTTGGATAGTATTCGTGCATTCACTAGTTTCGGCAGAACTTCATCTATTGTTGGAAGTTGGTAGTGTGAACGCTTCAGTGCTACATTCAAAGGCCTCGGGTCAATACATATTTTGATGGCTCCTGACTTATATGTAGATGTACTACTCCTGGTAGTGTACCCAGAACACCATCAAATACTACTGGATAGTCAGTCAGTACAGTAGGTTCTGTAAATTCATGAGTAGCATGTATCTGTGCTAGGTTGTCATAGTTGACGGTGATAAGTTGCATGTGTTCTGCAGATTTCCGTCCGAGTAATGGTGTTAGAGGCTCATCCATTACCATGAATTCAACAGAATATTTTTTCTGATTCTGAAGATGCTTGATGTTAATCCTACACTTGCCAATAGGATGTGTCGCTGCACCATTCCAAATTTCTAGTGTGGTATTGGCATTCGATAGTTGGATATTCTTCACGAATCTTCTTGGTATTACATTTATAGTGGCACCAGGGTCTATCTGAAACTTCACTGCCTGTTTGTTTACTTTAATCGACGCATACAGTGGTTTGCTCAACTCGTCGCTGACAGTATAGATGTGATGACGTACGGCATTAATGTAGTCGACCCTGCTGGAATCACTGCTGAGTCATTCTCATATTTCTGAACTGCATGGACCTTCTTCGGTTTATTGTCGCTATTCTTGCATACAATAGCAAAATGGTTTCGATGGTGACATTTCTTGCAGATAGCTCCCCATGCAGGACAATCAGATTTCTTAAAAACATGTTCCTGTCCACAGAATTTACATCTGCTCATAGTTCCTTTTGCACTGTACCTTTGATGCTTGCCTCCGTCATTCACTGGCCTCTTGGGGTTATATTTTGAGCGCACAGAGACTTTGTGTATATCCTCTTTCACAATTGAAGACATCAGTTTCAAATGCCCTTTTGTTGCTTCGGCACTGCGGCAAATGTTAATACACTCCTTGAGGGTAAGTTTACCCACCTTCAATAAATCAGCTTGACTGTTCTCATAGCCTTCACAAGTGTAACAGAAGTTGGATGTTTTTACTAGAGTTCTCAGGCAAGTGACATAACTATCAACATTTTCATCCATTGCTTGGTTTCTTTTGTTGAAATTGAATAGTTACATTGTTTCATTAATCTCGCCTGTAAAGTAATCATCCAACTTTTCGAGCACAGTTTGTGGGTTTGTGTCGTGAATTCGAATGCATTGTATATTCTAAGAATGTTCCTCCCTGCAAAATGTAATAGTAAAGAGGTCTGTACATCTTCGAGATGTTTATCAAGCTGTGTAATTTTGGCATAATTCTTCCATTCCTGCTTCCACAACTTCCAGTCCTCTTCTTTCAAATCCATCAGAGTTGGTGTTTGTGGAGGATTCACTCTCAGGTGAGACAAACGTGGTGGACCTGCTTGGTTGTTAGCGCTAGCAGCAACGTGGTCGCCGTCATCAGCAATTTTTCTTCAATTCACTTATTATCGCTCAATGGTATCCCGTTCCAACATCACATTTGTATGTTTATATGCTTCAACGGTCATTGATGTTTAGTTACCTTTATAGTTCGTGGATATAGCTTCTTTTACAAACCGCTGCCACCATGTTTCAATATGTTCTATTCAGTAGAACAATTAATAAGTGATAACGCCAGTTGAGAACGCATGACTCTTTTAGGCTAACAATAGACAACAAATCGGTAGGTGGCACCACAATAGGATGATATCATTCTATACAAAGGAGTAGTAGTAGCTGTGCTACAACATAAGACTATACTGATATAATTAAAACTAGTGGATATTGCAACATTCACCATGTTTATAAACCTGATTTTGCAGTCTGTGTTCCCTTTTTCCTCGACTGGAAGTTGGGAACTGTTTGCCATCAAATCGGCGGCCGTGTTCGGTCAATGGGTGGTACTATATTTGGAGTGTGAAACTTAATAACTTTCCCTCAGTGAGCTCCGGTGGCCTAGCGGTTAAGCACCCGGCACTTGGTGCCAACGGTCGCAGGTTCGAACCCCGAGAGAGGTCGAAACTTTTCCAGGGATTAATTTCTCGGCTCACTACATCGTGGGTGGCTGACCACGTTAAATGGCGCTGCCGTCTCCACTGAATTATTTAAAATAAAGGGGGACGTTAAAAAAACCTGAGGACGTAAAACACTCTGGCAGTGACCACCCTCAGGGTATTTCGGCTCCATTTTTCCGTACTGCTCCCCTGTGAGTGGTGGGGGAGGAGGTTCCTCAACCACTCCAACATAGAGGCTGTGCTGATTAAGCGACAGCCTGGGGATTCTCCCCGAACAACAAAACCAATAACTTTCCCGCCAATTTTTAAGGCGCTTCAAATTCATTATAACAAGGAATCACAAAATAGAAAAACGAAAATAAATCGTTTATTATTCAAATCGAACGACAGGTGGCAGCACATGCTCCAACCCTAGGGTTAACTTCTTGCGCACAATTAAATTATGAAAATTATCTGTAAAACAAGATGTTGTGATTGGTTTAGTCTTCATTATCATTGTACTTTAAAAATACCACGGAAACGCTGTCAGGAACTAAACAAAGCAAATATGTATTATCAGCTCAAGATACTAAGTTAGCCATAAAACGCCAAACTTAGGAAAATGGAAGATATATTCCTCATATTCCGAGAATTATAATAAATAATATATCACTCGGTAGCCTTTAACACGCGTAAACAAGGAAAAGACGCGTATTTGATCGACTCATAAAACATGTGTATCTTTCTTAGACGTGGCATGATTTCAGCACAATTTGTATACGGCATACACAATATGTTACTCTACACAATCAAATCAAACAATATGCTAAATATCCAAACTGTGAAGTAATAGAACTATCTCTCTACCACTTTCGTCAAAAATAATCTACCCTGGTTCCGGCAGTTACAAACTACAATGTCTTGGGCCAGATCGAAAAAAGATGAAAGCTTCTAATACAACTTTGGTACGATTTGAATAATGGATATTTGGACACAACACCAGACGGGGTATTAAATCAGTGGTAATGTCAATATTTGAGTGTAACAATAGGACCAGTAGATAGTTATTTTTATTACTACATCGGTC